>JAJQOW010001736.1:12500-35634 GCA_037975125.1 Latrodectus hesperus | reverse complement strand
ATATATATATATATATATAGTTTTAAAATTCTATACTTCCTTAAAACCTCTTAATGTTAAAAGTAAATCTATATTCATACTTTATATTATAAATAATTTCAGCTGTTGGATTAAATTGTTTAATCCACCTATTGGGAGAATTTCGAGAAATCATGACACTAGACAAACTCTTGCAATAGTATTCAAAACAATTAACATCGTTTCTTCCTCTGCAATTATTATATTGTACATAAAACTCACACTAAATTATATTATTTAAATCAGTAATCTGAAAATATTACATTTAAGGATAACTTTAAATAAGGATAATTTTAAAAAAATCTGGATGTATAAAATAATTTATAATATATATATATATATATATATATATATATATATATATATATATATATATATATATATATATATATATACTGAAACACGGTTATTGTAGTTAAACTAAAAATTTATTACAAGATCACTATACCATACCAGCAAGTAATAAGCAGTTAAGCCAATTAATGTAGAGCATCCGTAACAAGGAAAGTGTATCGGGACCAATATAACCATTGAAACTTAATTCCAGTAATTAGTCTGTAAGCCAAGAATTTGCTGCCCTAAAAAAGACATATTTGTTTGAAACATATTTCGGAATATTTTTATTTTTCCAGAGAATGAAGTAATGTAAACAATAGTAAGAACTCATAGATACAGTTCTGTCCACCGCAAATGCAACACTCTGAAAGAAGCATGCAAATAACATGAAATTTACAACATGCATTTGTGGAGGTTAGATAAGCAAATGATTAGTACTTCAGCGCAGATGCAGCTCACACAAGCCTGTGGCGCCACCTCAAAGCGCTATTTAAGGGTTAGAGATTTAGACAATTTCAAGTTCTGCAATTGTGCTTTTTTTGTGGGTTTTATTTTTCAAAAAAAATTAACGGTCAATTATGCCTCTTAGAAAACAGCAATCATTTTTTGAACAAGTATCCTAGTTTGGAAGAGGAAGGATAATGGCCGACCAAGATTGAGGATTATCTGTCAGGGAAATCAGTAGTCGTGTTGGACAAAACCAAATAAGTGTAATGCAGACATGCGATTGTTGGATGCAGGAGGGTACGACGGACCGAAATGTTCGATCGCATCCACCCTCTGTGCACCACTTCACGTGATGACAAGCAAATTGCGCCACATCACGAACCGTAGCACATCACATTCAGTCTGAAACGTATCATCCAGTGTCTGCGCGTACCATTCGACATTGTTTACAGCAGAGTTGTCTGTCCGTAAGACGTCCATTGCTTCGTCTATCCTTGACACAGAACCACAGACGTCTTCGCCGCCAATAGTGAGATGAAAAAAGTATGTGAATGGCAGAATGGAACGAAATTGTATTTAATGACGAGTCACGCTTCTGTCTGCAACACCACGGTGGTCGCATTTGAGTCTGGAGACACCGTGGAGAGAGGATGCTGGACACTGCGTTATGCACCGCCTCACTGGACCTGCTCTGGGTATTTTGGTATGGGTTGGTATTGGATTCACTCTCGCACTCCACTAGTATGCATTGCCGGTGCTTTAAACAACCAGTGATGCATTTCAGAGGTGTTGGAACTAGTTGTCATTTTTTACCTTTAGGACTTGCCCATAGGCATATTTCAACAGGATAATGTGCGACCATATGTGGCGCACATTGTCCAAGGGTCCTTCATCAATCCCCTAATTTAATTGCTTTTCTATTCGACTCGCTCTCCAGATCTTTCATCGATAGAAAACATGTGGTCCATGGTTGCTCTACGATTCACCCAGATTGCATCCCCAGCTGTCACACCAGATCCACTTTGGCAACGTGTGGAAGCTGCTTGGTCTGCTGCATTCCAAAAACACATCCAATGTCTCTTTGAATCAACGCCGAGGCGTGTGATAGATCTCCAGTAATGGCAGCTACTCTGGCTACTGATTTTGGCAGGAACCACACACTTCACAGTCTAAAAATTTAATCATTTGATACTTGGTCTCACACAACATGTTATCTAAAAAATAAATTTCGTTGTGATATCGCTTGTCCTTCTTGGTGTTGCAATTTTCGTGGTCAGCAGTGTATTAGTAAAGTGTAATACATGAAATATTTTTCTCTTTAATACTATTAGCATCAAAAAAATTATCTCACTTATTTAGATGAAGTTAACTTTATCCTCACCCAGTAATTAACAAGTCAATCTATGCTACTTTATTCACACTGGAATTACATTGAAACATAAATTTGAAACTTTTTCCAAGGAAATAAAAATATAGTACAATGAATGAATAAGCGAAAATTAAAATAATGAAAAATATTCATTTAATTTCCTGATTATCAATTTAATTTTTTATCCATCATGGTGATATGGCTGTCGTTTTAGTGTCCTAATTATCTTATTTTTCATTCATAAAATTTGTTCTTCGTTTACACTGAATAACTAATATTTTCTTTTTACAATGTGTGCAATTTTTTTTTCTTCCAAATTATTACAGTTACGTTGCTTTCCACACACTTCAGTGACCTAGCGTTAAACCGTCAAATGGCAAAGATCAACAAACAACAGCCAAATTCTTATTTTAAGTGAAGTTAGTTCTAACCTAACACTCAATAGTTCCCAAGTTCGATTTCCATCCAAGGAACAATATGTGTAATGATTGTCAACCTAAATTTTAGAATTAGTATTTCATTCGATTCACACATAGTAAATAGAATTTTACCAATGAATGAGACGAATAATGATATACACATATACATAATTTTGAATTTTATTTTAATCATTTTGTTTTGGGATTTTTATATCAATATATTAAATAAAAGAAATTTAACAAAATAAAATGGGTCTTAAAAATTATTAGAGGAATTAAATCATATACATCATCCTATAAGCTCAGGAATAAGATATAGCAAATATTTTTAATAAATATTTTTATTAAAAGTATAATTTTAGTTTTTTATTATTGTATCATATTATTCTCGGGAAAAACATAAAAATTAGACATCAATTTTAAAAATGATTTAATTTTAATTATAATCGCATATCTTAAGATTGCTAAATTCACAGTAACCATACTTCCAAGTGTCATTATTTTAGAAATTCAAATTTCCTCAGAATACACACACGCATTCAATATTATATTTCGGATTTGAATAAATTACAATACTTTCCATCATTTCTTTTGCAAGGAATTATTTCAAATTCAATTTATTTATATTGACTCAAGAGATTCAATATTTATTCCTTTATCTTTTATGTTTATTTTTGTTTCAAATATGTAAACTAAACTGATTTAGATTACTTTTTTATCGTTCATCCTTTCTGAGCAGAGCATAGGCATTTTAAAATAATTCATATATATATATATATATATATATATATATATATATATATATATATATATATATATATATAATCTGTGTGTGTTGTGCTCCTAAATTTAACTTCAGAATCAATTTTTATGGTTTATATAGATTATTATTTTTAATAAAAGCTTAGTAGCGTAATGAAAATCCTTCGCGCTTTCAAGCAACTGAATCCTCGGTTTGGGGAAAGCCGACGCTGCCTTCCATCCCTTTAGTGGTAGATAAAACTGCGTACGAAGCATGCTTGAAAACTAAACACCAAGTGTTTCACTTTATGGGATGACACGAAAGCATGTGTTTTGCATCCTAAGGACCTCGGTTTAAAAAACTGATATGAACACTGTAGGTCTTAACGCCATTTGGGCTGGCTTGTCCCTGTGTGAGTTTATGCATAATTGGTAATTTTTTATAAAAGAAACTAAGAAATTAATGCCTAGTGTTCGCAAAAATTTTCTTTCGATTGCTAATGGGAAACTAGTTTAGCAGTTATCAACATTACAATTTGACAGTGATTCGAACTTAAGCATTGTGTTTTCTTATAAATATTTATCTATCTACACAGATTTTGGAATTGACATAGGAAATAGCATAATAACTCTACTTTATAAAACTTTTCAAACTACCATTAAAAGTAAAAAAAAATTATTAATAAGAAAATCATTGTTAGTATTTGCATGAAAATGAAGTGCCTAAATACGCATATTTAGAAATAGTACTTATAATATTGATTGATTTATGTGCATATAGATTTCTTACATATTAATTTATTTTAAAATAGTAACAAAAATGTATCGTTATAAAAATTTATTAGAAGTATTTATTAATATATATATATATATATATATATATATATATATATATATATTACTGCCATTAATACCTAGTTTTACATACCATCAGCATATAAAGATAATTTAGTAATTAGAACTTGGACTTCATTCCATTAGGGTAGTTTCATAAGCGTCAATGGACACAGATTTCAGAGAATGTGACGTAACGTGATAGGGGTGGTCACGTGATCAAGCAATCCTCATAAATCATGCATTTGAAGGAAAATTTATTAAGACCCGCATTTGCATAGTAAGCCGAGGAAATTCCCGTTCGAATGCGGTTGAAGTCAACGGAAGACTGTCAAATAAATTCAGCTTATAAAATATCATTCTATAGAAATAGCTATTTTAGTGAATATTCCATGTAATTTAAATATGCATGCTTGACATAATATTAATGATGCCACTTAGCGAACAATATACCCTGAAATATTTCGACATTTATGAACTGGGAATGGGATTTTTAAGGCATAAAATGAATTAAATGAATTAATATATGATCATAATCATCTGTTAATGTTCAAAAACTAAGTCAGAACATTCTGGATAATTTTCGAATAGATTTATGTGTGGAAATAAACTTAATGGGAGTATAACACTCAAATAGAATTCTTTAAATCTTTAGCGGGTGAAAGTATTTTAATGTGGTGAATATTATATATATAATATTTATGGAATACTATGAAGTGATATTTTCAAAACCATTCTTATGAATTCCTGCATATTTACTTTATGCTCTAAATAAATCATTAAGTAAAGTTACAATTAATTGCTGTTTATTTTTAAACAAACTTTACTGTAATAAGTAGCAAATATGAGCACAGATGCCGTATAATCCAAGATGCTAAATTCTGAGTTTGGCGACTTTTTGACGGATATTCTTATGTATCTTTCAACCTGGTTTATATTACATCATAGATACGGAAACCTATAGAAATAATGCAGAAAATTCCATTTTTGGTAACCCTAGCATTTACGTCATCGCACACGTCACGATAGGTCATTTTGGCAACATTTCTTCATCGCCAAAACAAATTCAAAATTTGGAATCCTGGATTATAAGGCATCTGTACCTTTTATTATTATTGAAACCACTTGTTACGATGAACTTATCGAGTTAAAGCAGTCACAGTTTGGAAAACAAAAATAAGTTAGATTTTAAATTATCGCAAACATTGTCAAGCATCTGATTTTCTTCCCCGATCATGTCAGTCGTACTTTTAAAATGGGTTTCACTTCTCCGATTTTCCAAACCACATAAGATGGCAAGTCGTGCATATAGGTACTATCAACACTGTAAAGATCGAAATATTGTTGGTGCTTCACCAATGGGGGAAACACTGAAGGTATATACATTTTTTCAGTGCAGATTTTAAAAAAAGCAACCAAGAACAGCCGAGTCGGTCTGAAAAGACAGTGAAAGTCATCAAAATTGAAATAAAAACTTTTAGGTCTTTACTAAAAAAAGGAGAAGCTATGTTAGTAAAGAGAGAGTAATTTTTATTGATAGATAAATATATATTTAGTGATGTAATGCTGAATTTATTTTGAATATGTCATGTGTTGTACTACAAAAGCGAATTTAATAAAACTTATGTAGCTAAATAGTTTCACAATACGGAGTAATTAGAATATTACCTTACTTTAAATTACATTACAAAAATGGGAATAAGACGAAGAATCTTTAATAACACGCTTCTTTAATAATTATATCAATACGAAATAAATTTTCCTACAGAGTATCAGAAATCCAGAGCCAAAGAATTAACATTAGAAATCTATGTTATAAACACTGTCTAGAGACAATAGGATTCTATATGCTTTTATAATGTAATAATAAACCAATGTTTATACACCTATATACATAGATAGATACATACATATATCATGAATTCATTGTTTATTATGATTATAAAATTATGATTGAAACGAAGGTAAAAATATTAAGAATTAATGATTGAATGAATAATATTCTTGAATTGCAAAATACGCTTGCAAAATGTTATTACTATTCAACATTTATATTATAATTAATTAAATTGATCATACGTAATTGGATAATATTAGACCTAGCTAATAGACTCTTATTTCATAAAACATTTTTATGTAGAAAAAAATCTGACAAAAGCTTTTGCCATAAAACATTATGGAAAAATACATCATATTTTAGATTTTATACTTTTTCAAATGGTTTGATATGATTTTCAATAAAACTGTATATTATAAATGTAATAACTTTAATAAAGTTTATGGGTTTCCAAATATTTTTAAGAATCACAGAAAACACAGTGGTTTTTGTAAACAAAAGTAAAATTATTTTTTATAAATAAAGTGATTTCCTTTCAACACATTTTAATTCATGAGATAATTAAAAAAATGCTTGGAATACATGAATTTCCAAGTAAATCAAATAGTTATTATCATTCCTTTAAAAAATAATAATTTCTTGTTTTAATTTTAACGATTTCTTGCATCAGTTATTAAATTGATAAAATACATTAAATATTATCAAAAATAGATTTTCTATTCTTTAATATTAAAATTTATAACGAAATTGTTACGATAAAGTGACTAATATTTCGATTTCTTTTAAAGTTTTATTATTAATTTAAAATATACGAAAAAGTAACATATTGATCTTTTTTAGTACTTACTCATGTAATATATACAATCTTCTGTTTGTATAATATATATATATATATATATATATATATATATATATATATATATATATATATATATATATATATATATATATATATATATATATATATATATATATATATTTATATATATTTATATATATATATATATATATATATATATATATATATATATACATATATATATATATATTAATATATATATTTATATATATATATATTTATATATATATATATATATATATATATATATATATATATATATATATATATATATATATATATATATATATATATATATATATATATATATATATATATATATATATATATATATATATATATATATATATATATATTTATTTATTTATATATATATATATATATATATATATATATATATATATATATATATATATATATATATATATATATATATATATATATATTGTTAACATAGGTTTTTCACTCCAAACCATTATTATAACTCAAAAATTTTCGTAAATGTAAAAAGAAATTTTATATTGTGAAGAGTTCAGTTTTTAATCTTTCAGTATTTTTTATTTTTACACATATTTAAATCAATATGAAATATTAGTTTACAAAATTACAAAATAATACATATTACCTCTTTGAAAAAAATAATTACTGCACTTTCACACTAATTTCCAAAAATTATTATTTAATTTAATGAAATTAAGCAGAATTTTGGAAAAACTTTAAAAATCAAAATAATGAAAAGTGGTGTCTATTTATAAAATTGTAAGTGATAAGTATATTTATTAGTAATTATGTGTGTAGTTTTTTAGTTATTAAAATTTAAATCTTCAGAACCAGTTAAATAAATTTATCTATTCATATAATTAAATATATAAACTATATCAATAACTTTTATTTTGTTTTGAGTCTTGAAAGTTAGTACTTTTTACTCTATTTTTCTACGCATATTTTAAAACATAATTGAAAATTTAATTAAAAGCTTATAAACAAGATTTAAAACATGTTTTTTAAAGTATGGATTTATCTTTTATTCTCGTATTTAGAAAATTTTATATATTTTGTCCCATCATTTTATATTTATAAAACGAAAAATAAAGAAATGTAGAATCAAACAAATGCCATGAGGATTGCAAACATCAATATATATAAGTGTAAAAAGGTCAATATATGGTTTAGTAATTAAAGAAATTGAGATGATATATAGAATGTTATAATTTACTTATGTAATCGATAATTTTTCAAGTGTAGGTCACCTTTTTGATCTTCACTCTATCTATATTGATTACGTGGCCTACATTTTCTACTTGATATACTTCACTAACAAAACAATTACTCATGAATTCAGCCTTAAGGATATTATTTATATAGACTTAGAAATAAGAAAGTCAAAATGTTGTTTTCATTTACAGTGTTATGCACCTTCGTTTATTGTTATAAGAAATTATTTGCTGGGAAACTTATATTTGTTGATTAAAAATAAATTAGTGTTTAAAATAGTAGACAAGATTTTTCTAATATTATAGAAATTTTAAATTTATTAATGGATACTTGCTTATTTTAAAGTTATTTTTCATTTTACAGCACTAAATGAGTTTATAAATTAATTTTACATTTTTAACGAATTTTATAATTCGAAAATTAAATATTAGCTATAAACAATGGCTTTAAATCCTAAATATAGTTTTTACTTTTCCATTTTTATTATAATGTTTTCAATACAAACATAATAATATTACGGAATGTAATTCAAATATTTTTTGCTGGTAATATTTATGTGTACAACAAAAACGCGATAGAATTATTTTTAGTAGAAGCTTATAGCATAATTATCTTTGTTGAGAGCACATATTTGCAATTAAATTCATTTTGGGGACTGTTTATATCAGTTAAAAAATTGTAGAAAGTGGATTTATTGTCAAATTACACTGATGTCCTTGATAAAAATAATATCGGTTGTTATTGGAGTTTTAAATGACCACAACAACAAACTTTATGTAGCAAAATTATTTGGTATTATGATTTACCAGAATCTAAATCATACGGAGAAAAAAAGCAAAGTATCAGGATCAATTTCTGAGATCCAAATATTAGGTATCTTCTCAAAGTCTTAGCTGAAAAGAGAGAGAAATCTCATTTCGTTATCCAATAATACTTATAAAATTGATTGCGCCATTAACAGACTTCACTACCGTTGCGTGTTCTTGCATTTGTTCGTTTCAGTACGAGAAAATTGATTTTATTTTTTAAACATGTTGTTTCACAACTTATCATTAATTGCCTGATGTTAATTATATCTTCATGCTTGTCATATCTCTTTAATATACCCAGTCTTACTTCCACCTGTTTCATTTGTCCAACGTAATTTTAAACAGATATTTTTATTTTATGGAACCATAATGGGCCTCTTTGTATACTAGAACAAAATACTTACTTTTACATTGACAAACATTTTAATAGTCCATAAGAACAATAGATACTTCAATTGAAATGTTTTGATTTTGGCTTTCATGTTGTATTTGGACCAAAAATTAGCCTCTTGAAGAATTTATGTTGACAAATGGCACCAGCAAATTCCTTTATACCTAACTCCCAGGTGCTTTACCACTTTAATGGTAGCTGCTCGGAATTTTATTTTAAAATAAAACAAAATATTATTTACAATTTATTTACAAGAGTTAAATATGATTATTTTACATTCTGATAGTCCGATTCTGATTAATTGTAAGGATTAGAACGAAATGACAACAATATGATTATGAGATTAATGGTGAATTAATTACAGTTAACATTAAAGAAGTAATCGTTTTGCAATTATACCAAATTTTTGATTGTTTTCAATATTTAGAATTTAGAAATCATATTTACAGAAAGTCATTGATGTTTACAAAAATGGAATGTTTATTTTCTCATAAACATTGTAAGACAAGAAAAAAGAATTTGTAACATTATGTTGTAGAAGAGTTCTCAATCCAACAAACTTGATTTTTATGGATAATCAGGATTTCAAACCTTTTATTTAATTTGCTCAAAATTCTCTTTTTCCAGATAGACTTTCAGTTTTTGTTTCCATGGTTGAATGCCAGGATAAAGTTTAGATGCAGACAGTGTGGGGGTGGAAGATATCACATTATCAATTCCTTCAATGATGTATCAAAAGATAAGTTGAATTTTAGTAACAGCTTAACAAGTTCGTGAAGGTTCTGAAACAGGTATTTTTATGAACTTGAAGAGCGAAGTTACGTTTATTATTTTTTGGATCGTTAGTCGTCAATACTCTTTGGATGATAATTTGAGGTATCATTGCACCCGATATGTGTATTTCACTTGCATTGTTGTATAGCAAATTGACCACATTTCAGTTAAATCAAAGTTATTACAAGATTCAAAGGACGTTTTTACCATCACAATATCGTAAACTTAAATAAAACTAATCCAGTATCAACGACAGTCCAAAAATGGGCCTCCATAAATTAAACTCCTTCAATTTTGCCCATACCTGTTTTCCTGCCGGAAAGCCCCAGAAGTGCAAAGCACCTATCTCGGTTAAGTAGTTACCCTAATGTGAAACCCCAGTATTTGATTCCCAAGCATGTTTGGTACTAAGTTTATTGACCTAGAAGAAAGGTTGAATCAACTTTGACCAACCTAGATCGAACTTCGAACCAGTGCCTTGGGACCTAGAAGGATAATCACTAAGCCACCAAACTTCATCACATACTTAGATGAACTTAAAATAAACTCCTTACCCTTGTTTAAAAATTGTCATTCTTTTAAGCAATTCATCTATACAATGACGTTAATAGAAACCGCGTAATTTGTTATTTTACTTATTTTATTGAGAAAATCCTACGTTACCAACATATTTATTCTTTAAAAATGGCATGCATTGCATACTTAGATGCAAAAATACTATAAATGAAAAGAATTTCGTCCGCTTAATATATTTATAATTGTAGTATTAAATTGAGCAAAAGCAGTATAGAAAATATATGTTCTGTTGTAAAAAATAAAAATAACCTATTCTTGACAAACTATTGAAATTTTAATGTATGCTGTTGCAGTTTTATTCACCTAACCTCTAAAATAACATTCAAGAAATTAGCTACGCATAACTACAAAAAAGAATTCATATCCAATATAGAAAAGTTACTTTTTAATAGATAATGGTGTGAAGGATTTTGAGAAATTCTGTTCTGAGAAACGTCCGAGGAATGATACTAAAATACTCGTTTATAATATTTACTTAAAGATAACTGAATATAAATAGATTTAAAATATATATTTAGAAACAAACCTTTAGGAGTCAAAGAAAGATATTTCTAATTATATTTTAATATAAAATTCTGTATTAATGTCCTTTAAAAGTAGAAAATTATATTGAATTCTGAAAACTATATTTTAAATGCATGATTCATAAGAAATACAATTTAATATTTAAAGACGTGTTATTTTAAATTTTAAAAATGTAAAAACTATATATATATTTCAATAAATAAGTATTTTGCATAAATAAAAGCATAAATATACTGTTTTAAAAGTAAAAATAAGTATTTTGCAAAATTTGCTGTATATTTCAAATTTCTTCCAAATTTAAATAACATAAAACTTGTCTTACCCAATTTAATTTAAGATCAAATTAATAATTCAATGTTTACTCTTATCAAAGATTTTTGTCCTCATACTTAGAAGAAAATTCTTAAAAAATAAATCAAACTCCTTCAATTTTGTGCTCTACTTTGTAAACATTTTGAATTCAATTTATAAAACAATCCTTGATAATTCTTATTTCTTTTGCATAGTTCAGAAATTCTTTAACTATTTCAAGTGTGCGCTTTAATTGTGATTATAAATGAATATTTAAATGTTGCGTATTGTTGCTTATGGCACTTGGACAAGCCAAGCTCGCTATGCCTTTGGCTGTGCGAATTTAAGTGAAAGAGAGCGTCTTTCGTTTGGAACAGAGCACCTCAAAGGTGAAAGTACGACTGCTCATCTTAAAGTGCCTCGTAATTTTGAACCCCGGTCAGGTGACGAGGCCACACCTGAGCTGGTACCCTCCTCTCCACATCCACGCCACACCAGCGAAAGGACTTTGGACGTCTCATATTAATATGGACACGTCCCCAACCCACGGAGTTCCAGCAACCCAGTGAAGGAGAGTACACCGTGGTCACCCTCCCAACCACTGACCGCGGCAAATGATGCTTCACTTTGCTGAGCTTACGGGAAGCGGCGTGAAGCTACTGAGCCACTAGAGCTTGAATATTTAAATAAATATTAAAATGTAAATTCAAAGAAATAACTTCTATTTAAGAATGTAGGTTTAAATCACCACAATAGGAAAATGAAATTTTAATTTCTGATTCATGTCTTTTTCTTTTAATATTATAGTACGAATCTTGGCTGGCTTCATATTTATTATTGTTGTTGCTTATTCCTCAGGCTCTAGCATGAGGTATCCGTGAAGTTTTGTGAGTCCTCCAAAAATCATAAACAATAAGAGGTGAAGTAATAAGTGGAGCAATGCAGGGGAGGAGATGTTCAGGGGAGACCTGTGCAGAAGTGCACTTTGTCCTAGTGTAAAACGCCATAACCAAACCCTGAGTAAACAGATGTTTATATTGTTTTTGTCACCTTAAATTTAAGAGCTTTTCTTCTTTTCCTTTCAAACCATGCTGTTGGAAAATAAAAGAAAGGATATAATAAAAGTTGGGACAATGAGACAAGTTTAATAAAAGGATAAATTTTTCCTTTTGGAATGGATGAGTGGTCTAGAGTAAATTTCAAGAACGCTTGTGTGTTTTATAATATCCTTTATATGTAAATCTGACCAGTCGGGATTGAGGGGTAGAGAATTCTGACCTATCCCATAGAAGTATAGGATGTACTATAGAACTTTAGAGAACCAATGATGTAAAGAGGAGGAGCCAAGATAAGAATTATGAAGAATTGTTGTTGTTGTTATGTGCCAGCTAGGCTGGCAACATGGGGTTCGCTGCTCCACTTTTCCAACTGAACCATATTTTGGTGTGGAGTCTGACTTCCTTAGTACTCAGACATGCCATAGGTACCCGTTTATAGGGTAGGCAACCATTCATAACCCATTCACACAAGGAAAGGTCAAAGACAGGATAGATAGAGAGAGAAAAGTACATCCATGCCCGAACCGGAATTCGAACCCAGGACCTCCTTGTCTGCAGTCAGGTACGTTGACCACTATACAACTTGAGCGGCATTATGAAGAATTGAAACTGCATATAAAAAAAATTAGTAGACATAGAATAAAAGAGCCTACGATCAAAGATTGAATTCCCATTAAGCAGAATGAGAAGCTGAAAGATCTAAGTTGTAAACAAAGTACAACTTCCCTGTCCAATAGAAGCCCTGCCTTGACTCTCCTGAATGGAGCCTTAAGACGTCCAACAAATAGATGAGGGTAAAAGAGAAGAAAATACGAATAAGAGACAACAAATGCTGATTAGAGATATCAAAGAAAGAAAAGAAAGCACATGAGGAACAAGCCAGATGCTGATCAACAAGTCAAGAAAAAAATTGTACAATACATATTTTTGAATAAATGTTACTTGTTTATAAAATAAACATTTTTATGTATTAAACAATTTATTTTAAAATAAAATGATCGAGTGATAAACAATTAATTATAGACAATGACGTTATAAATTATCCACAACTCATTTTGGCCAACTAAGATGCCAACATCAAGACATGACCACGCTGTAGTCATTTTACAAAGTTTAGGAAAAAGTCAAAAACCAAAAAAAGACAGCAAATTTTCCATTTAAGATTTTAACTAGGAATAATTTGAGTTTTCTTTAAATATCATCCCTTAAAAGTTAAGATATGTGATGAACTGCTAGTGTCAATCAACATGCTGTCATTTTTCATGTTTCAAATTAAATCGTAGATAAATTCAATTCTTGACCCTACCATTTAAAAACAGAAACAGTTCAGGTTTCCTTTAAAGCAAAAAGAAACTTTTCTTAGTAAATTTCGTCGGTTGGTATGAAAATGGATTCAAATACAGTTAGTTGGATAATTTTTTTAGAAATTTGTTATAAATTTCATCGTATTCAATTAATAGATATTGAACCGCATTTAACTTTGTTGTTACCTATCTGTACGTAAAAAAGTTTTTTCAATAATTTATCGCAAAGAGGCCATTCATTTTAAGGTCTTTATTTGCTTATCTTCAACATGATGAATAATAAAATATTTCTATGTTATGTTTTTTTATTTCAGTAATATTTTTATTGATAATTTCATTCAATAAATACTATGACATAGATTAGAATGTTAATACAAACATTCTTAAATTTGTTTACTTTCGGTTAATAAACTATGCAATATTAGTTAAGCTAATTTTTGCCTATAAATTATACAGCATTGGAATCTAAATTCTAGCAAAAATCAAATTCATTGATTGTGATAGATTATTTTTGGAAAAGCCTATTAACAAAAAAAAATTTCAATATAACATTCAAGGAAAATATTTATTTTAATGTTAGTTTCATGATTTTTTTTACAATCTGCTGATTATTAAGTTTTTTTAATTAATAAAATATTAATTATTCAACCATTTTAAAGCGTTAAAATAAGAGACAAAATAACATAACTTTCATAAAAAAAATATGTACACTAAAGTACCTAATTCCTTTACTGTCTACAAATAATGGTAGAATTTTTTTTAAAAAAATTAATCTATATTTCTTTCATATTAATGTTAGTTAACATAGAATTGCGAAGTTGTTTTGATAATAAAATGGCTGTTAAACTATTAGTGGATAGTTACATAAGTATTTTCGATGCAAATGAAGTTTTTATAGCTTAATAAAATGTTCAATATTATAAAATCTATTTTTTTCTAGCCAGAATAAATAGTGAAATTAAGCATTCTTTTTATCAAATAAAATCCATCGTAGAATAGAATGGTTTGATTGTTTCTTCTTTGAGAGTCTCGATAAATCTTTTGTTTATTAATTATATGCACGGTTTAGATTCATTAAGACATAATTTGTAATTTTATAAATGGAAATCTTATCAATACTCAGTAGCATGACAAAGAGATATGTAGATTTTAATTTTAAATGATATATTTTAATCTTCACAGAAAATTTTATAACAGTAGATTAATAAATAAATTTGCATTATATGTGTGGGTGGGTGATTGGTATATATAAAAATTAGCTTTTATATTGTTATTAAGATTTGTAATTATTGCATGATTATAATATAAATGCACATCTATTTCTGGGTGACAACACTTAACTATATTTCAGTCAAATTGATTTCACACAGAAGAAATTTCCTCGAGATGATATTTTTTCCGAAATAACGTGTGAAAATCAAAAGCACCTAAAAATAACATCCGGCCGTTACTTCCTCCATTCACTCGTCGCAACTCAAGGAAGGAGATAGCTTAGAATACAAAGAGATAGCTTAGAATACAGTGGGAGATAGCTTAGAATACCAGAGGAGGTAGTTTCGAATACAAGGAGATAGCTTAGAATATAGTGGGAGATAGCTTAGAATACAGTGGAAGATAGCTTAGAATACAAGGAGATAGCTTAGAATACAGTGGGAGATAGCTTAGAATACCAGAGGAGGTAGTTTCGAATACAAGGAGATAGCTTAGAATATAGTGGGAGATAGCTTAGAATACAGTGGAAGATAGCTTAGAATACAAGGAGATAGCTTAGAATACAAGGAGATAGCTTAGACTCAATACAAGGAGATAGCTTAGAATACAGTAGGAGATAGCTTAGAATACAGTGGGAGATAGCTTAGAATACAGTGGGATATAGCTTAGAAAACAAGGAGATAGCTTAGAATACAGTGGGAGATAGCTTAGAATACAGTGGGAGGTAGTTTAGAATACAAGGAGATAGCTTAGAATATAGTGGGAGATAGCTTAGAATACCAGAGGAGGTAGTTTCGAATACAAGGAGATAGCTTAGAATACAGTGGGAGATAGCTTAGAATACCAGAGGAGGTAGTTTCGAATACAAGGAGATAGCTTAGAATACAGTGGGAGATAGCTTAGAATACAGTGGGAGATAGCTTAGAATACAAGGAGATAGCTTAGAATACAATGGGAGATAGCTTAGAATACAAGGAGATGGCTTAGAATACAATGGGAGATAGCTTAGAATACAAGGAGATAGCTTAGAATACAAGAAGATAGCTTAGAATACAGTGGGAGATAGCTTAGAATACAGTACGGAATAAGTATTACAGAGAGGACATCACTCAGTATCTAGAATTTCTGATTTTCTTACTAAGCCAAATTTTAAAGAAATACTGTGCTTTTTGAGACGTCAGTCTCATTATGAATAGTTAACCAATTATTATTTAGGCTTCTTAAGCCAGATAATGAATAAGTGTATTGATATTGGAGAAATCAGTCTCGAAATTAAGGATTAATTAATTGCTTATGCTTCTTAAGTATAAGCAATTCGTGTGTAAATCATCAATGTTTGAGACGCTAGTCTCTTATCTTTTGACTTCTCAAGACATATATGATTTTGAATTTTTTTTGTTTCATGATGGTTAAAAAAAAATTAAAATTAGGGTCTGTAAATTTTGTTTGTTATTATTCTTCCAAAATCTACGCAAATGATTTACAAACGGGTTACTATTTGGAAATAAAAGGAGAAAACTTATTACTGGCAATAGATAAAATATTTTATGCGATTTTGATTTTATCTATTTATATATAAATTATGTGACTAATTCTTAATACATTCTCATAGTTCTAAATTACAAGAATTTGGGTCAAATTTACTATCGTACTAGAATAGTAAAATTGATCTTATTAATCTGCTACACATAGTTTCATAACTTTTTGCATGTTCTTAACACATCCGCATTTTTTGCATGTATAACAAAATCTTCAACAATCCATTATATGTCAACAAAAAAATTGTGTTTCATATGAATTGAGGATACAATAAACTATTGTTCTTCTTCATCAGGCATGATAAACCAATAAAATTTAAATTTTATCCTTAACACTTTTCAAACTGTTCTGGCTTCACACCACAAATATATCATATCATACTCAAATACTATATTAACATTAAAATTTTACAACAATTAACTCAGTTTTCTAGACTTATAGTTACAATAAAAGCTACAATCAGAAATTGTAAGAAATATTATTTGAAGAAAAAGAATCAGAGTTTTCAGTATCAAGTGTAAGCATATTAAAGTGATATGTGTCAAAAAAGCAATACTTGTTTGAAATAACTGTAAAAGAAAGTATTTTTATTTTTATAGAAACATATAGTTCTTACTTATGACACTTATATAAACCAAACTCGCTTTACCGACGGCAATGTGAATTTAAGTCAATTGGGTGCGTCTTTCGCTTAACCAAAGCACCACGAAGGTGAAAGAACGACTTTGCTCTGAGAATTCTCCGGTACATGGCACCACCAGAGGATCCCCTACCTCAGTTTCGACTTTGATCTAGAGGGAAAGAGATTTTTTCCAGACATTACACCCATGACAACTTCTCAACGACTGTCTACAACACTTTCGATTCCACAGATTTAACGATCTCGTATATCGCATGCACTTGTTGGGTCTTAAGCATCGTTGGAAATGGAACCGCCCTACCGGATGGAAAGCTGATGGCCTAACCACTGGGCTACCAATACATGAAATTATGTCTACAGTTTCCAGGAAATCTTTAAACTGGACCAGGAATGAAATCCTTTTCTTGACCGGCCACGGCCCATTCCCTACTTACTTCTACAGGGTGGGTCTAACGGACACCCCAAATTGTACCTGTGGTAACGAGGAAGCCTCAACACACTATCTCACGGTCTGCCCACTCACATCCACGTGGCATTTATCATTTCCTGCAAAGCAGTGAGTCATTAACTGGAAACGAGACGTACTCTCTAACATGACCTCCAGGTGAAAACTAAACCAACTAATGGACTTCCTTATTAGTCAAGAGTGCTTATTCACGTTGTTCGAGAAGAATCATCATTGACTCTGCTCTGCTAATATCCCAAGCCTGAGTACTTGGACTTAAGTACTTATCCTGAGTGCTTAAACTTTGCTATGCAAATATCAGTTTCAACCTGTTTTAATGGACTCTTTTCAACAGACTATTCTTGATTTATGAGCCCCTCTTCAAATTAATTTTTTCAGTGTGTTGTTCTTTTTAAAGTCATTAATTGTAATCCTTTGTATTTTCATATATTTGCAATTCTATGTATTCCTGTAAGTGTGTAATTCTACGAATTTTAGCACCTTTGCAATACTACGTATTCTTGTAATTTCATAATCTTATGTATTTTGTACCATTGTTATCCTATATAGTCTTATATCCCATCCCAAAATTGAGGCCACGGGACCCAGTTAATGAGGGAGTCATTCTCACTTTCGGAAGGAAGTGAGATTGAATACCAGGCTAACCGAGGTTCCGTTGTTTTCGCTAAAAGTGGCCGGATCACCCTAAAACAGGCCGCAATGTCCTCCAGGTGAGGTGACGCATCTGGGGATGGCAGGTCAAGTCTTGGGAATCTTCTGCTTGCTCTCTGCTTCAAAATCACGAAGACTCCATCCGGCTGCTTCTATCCAACTGGTAAAGCCCAACTCTGGGCTACGTACAGGGAAGTATGCCGGTGCAACAACAACAACAACATCGGTCCCTACATATCTAGTGGAAATCGTGTTGGTACAAAACACGAAAATCTGTATAAAGTCTGACTACTGAGTTAAGAAACTACATAAGTAGGCTGTTTTGTTAGGGTGTCGCTTTCATTATTGGACGGTAGTCAGTTGAAATCCCGTTTTAACCAAAGATCCGTAGTGTTCGCTAATGGCGGCTGGTGCACATTGAAACTGAGCTTGGTGACAATGTCCTCCAAGGGAAATGATAACTCTAGGGGTGACAGGTCAAGTATTGGGGGTCTTCCGCTTCATCCCTGCTCCAAATTCACGAAGACTCCACCCGGCTGCTTCTATCTAACTGGTAGGGTCCGACTCAGGGCTAGGTAAAGAGAAACATGCTGGTGTAACGATGGCTCATACATCGATGTTATTAGAAATGAATGAAATTAAGTCTTTTATTTAAGTAATTATTTTTAATTAAGTGGACTTCTTCCTACGATAATGGTGGACTATGACACTACAATTCAATTTGTGCTATTCATGAGCGCTTTTGCGATGTGAGAAAGGAATTACAAATGTTTCATATATCACTAGGAACCACAAGTATTGATTACATAGCTTAACTTTTCAGGTATGTTTCAACTATACACTTAATTTATGTTACTTCTTATTCACATTCTTTAAGATTATTTCTTATTTCATATTTTTGCAGTCGAATATTCGAGTTTATGTCTCACAAAAAATAGGCAGTGTATTCTGAAACTTTCATGTCATTATAACATGAATTTTTCTAGAAATTTAAGTCTTGTTTCATGCAGCACCCAGAAGAATACCACCACAATATTAATTTTAATTTTAATTTATATATGCCATAGGTTCGAGCTTTGCAAACCACAGAGCATAAAATTTTCTCTTTCATTCATCTTATACATTTATTGAAAAATAATATTAAGGATAAGTTTTCTAGTATATTTATGAATTTTATGTTATAATGATACACACTATACAATTCAATAAACCTTTCAATCCGTAACAAAATAAGCAACTATATTGAATTTTTTCTTTCTACATATTAAAAGTATATGTATGAAAATGGTAGTCGTTATTTTTTAATCATAAGCAACATCACTAAATGCATCGCTAAAAAAATACATAACTTTACATAAAAATGTATGACGATAAATAAGCATAGATTTTCTACCTTGATGCAATTCAATTTTGCACAGTTATGAATGGAATAGAAATAGAGTGATTTTTATTACAATTTAATTTGTAATGTTTAATATACCTAATTTCTATGTTGTTACTTATAACTTTATTGGAAAGGTCAATACAAATGCTCAAAATATCCCAAATATTACATATTAATGCAAGATAATTTGATTTGCAAATAAATTATAGAAATATATTTTCATATACATTTAAAAAAATTATTTCTCTACTTAATTATATAAAAGATTAATTAAAAATGGGACCCATTAGTTCTTATTATACTATAAAAAGATAACAATACACTTTATTAAAGTTTTACACGAATTAATTAATTAATTGTGATGTTTACACTGCTTTTATTTAATAACTAATGACATTCAATTAATTCATTGAAATATTTTAAAAAAAGTATCCTGTTTCTTTCTCAAGCAAGATTACATTAATTTTTTTCATTTTGTGGAAAAAATAGTTCTGATGATAAGGTGTAAAAAATTGTTAAAATGTTCAGAAAATATTTCATTAGATACTGTGTAAGAATTTTAAGTAAAAGATTGAATGCGTTTATATCAAAATTTTATATTAGTTGAAATTTATTTGTTGAATATTAAACGAAATTCGCATAATTAGATAAATTTGAACTAATGATTATGACTATAAAATCTGTCTAGACAGAAAAATTTAACGTGTAAATTGAATATAACAATTTTCGGTTTAAATATAGAAAGATGGAAATGTGTGCAAATAAATTTTTATAATCTTTATAATTTACCGTTATCATATTTTTTTATTTTAATATGAATGTATAGATAATAGATTAATAGAAATGTAAAAGAAAATATTAACTATGTAATTGTTCTTTAGAACTCAATTCACACACACACACAGTTATAACCGACAATTATACTTTTCTCTTATCGCTGCGTGGTAATAGAGTGGTTAGCATCCCTAACTTCGAAGCAGTGGGTCCCGAGTTCGAATCTTGGTTCGGACAAGTATTTCCCTTTCTCTGTGTGTATGTTTCTTCATCTTTTAACTTTCGGGGAAAAGATGGCATACACACTGGGTGCGCCACTGTAAAAATTGCCAACATTTTTGTCCCTTGTAGCGATAAATCTGATGAAATTCTAAAAGGCAGCTAGGCATTAAAAAAATCAGCTGATATTGTGCTGTAAAAGAGCACAATTATAACTGTTTTATATATGATTTAGAAAGCTTTGTGGGTTAGAGACGTGTCCACGTTAATCTGTGACGTTGAAAGTCCTTCCACACTTGTGCTGCTGAGAGGAAGGTGCCAGCTCAGGTGCTACCTCGTCACCTGACACTGGTTCAAAATCATAAGGCACTTGGTGTTAGGGGAGCATGCCAAACCTGTTTATCTAAAGGTACAACCCAGGACTCACTTGCTCTTAATGTATGTATATGATTTGGACGTTATATATCAACTGAGTTTTGTATATACAATTCGAAAATTCATCTGAAATTCAATTAAAATTTGCTAACGAATGTAAATTTGATGTTTCGAAATTTTATCTAGAGAATATAGAACTAATTTTAAAACGTCATGTAAGGAGTGAACGTAAGTTAACTGAATTGAGCCAAATGTCTGAAAACACTCGTGAACTAATAACAAGTAAATGTCTGTACTATTATATCATAAAAATTGATGTTACAAAAGCTGGAGTTTTTATGAGTTAATAAAGAGTTTTACTGTTATGTAATATTTTGGAGTTTGCACTTCTTCATAAGGAAGAAACTTTGTTGTAATTATAAAAGTATGGTTTCTTGAAATCATTTTACTGCGAGATTCGATACAAATTGTTACGATTAAAATACCAATGAAAAGAATTCTCTTTATTGATATTTTACACTTGACAATTGATTCAGTGTCTCAGAAATATGGATTAAAGGAGAAATAGATGCAAATAATTTCTCATAAGAGAAACTTTTATTTCATGTATTATTCATGGTATAGTTTTTCACTTTAAACATATGAGGCAAGTAAATCCATCTCTCTTACCTCAATACATTATTAATAAATTTCTTTTAACAGCAAAATTAAAAAAAAATTTTTAATGCCTGGCAGTACTTAGGATTTTAATGCCATCTTATGCAGTGGAATACGCAGTAGGGGTGCTATCTTCTCCCCTGTAGTAAAGGAATAAAGAATCACATACACAGAGAGAAAAAGAAACATCCATACCCAGACCTGGATTCGAACTTGGAACCTGCTGTTTCGATATTAGGGATGTTAACCTCTCAGCCATGGGTTGGTAAATTTAAAATCTATTGTAATTTGAATAGTATAAATTAATATTTATATGTAGTTTTAGTTAATGAGATTAAGAGGAGAAAAATTTTGAAATATCAAAACATAATCTAGAATAATAAAAATAATTCTTTTTTTTTTTTTTGTAGTACATAGAAACATATTGGAAAATTTACTATATTAAAGATAATTTTTTTTATTAAAATTAAATAAGTTTTTGTCATTAACAGTTTTTTTAAGTATTTTGATTTTATACTTTACATATTTGCAACAAATACGATAGCAATCAATAACTTTGATTTCTTTAAGTTTAGGTATGGTTATATATTCACAGAGAATCCGTCCTTATTCTTTTATGCATCAAAATGAAATCATTTCTTATAAATCTCTCAATAAATTTTTGATGACATTAGTCATAATTTTAACATTTTTAGTTATTATTTAATTAATTCTGAACACCTTTCCTTTATTTGATTAACTCGTTTAATATTAAGCAAGTAATATAATTTCATTTGACCAACAGATCCCATTGTTGTTAAAACAAAGCTCAAGACAGATAATAGCTTATTATATCGAATTGTTCAATAAACTAACTATTAATATTGACATAAATTTTATTTTGGGGACTTGAAACATTTATGTCTAAAAGTTGCTTAAAATTGGAAGTCCTGGTTCATGGAATCCAAATAAAAAATTGTTTATTACTTGTATAATGTGTAAATGAATATAACAAAGTTCAGCACAAAAATTATGGCTTAAAAAAGAAGGAAAAAAATTTCAATTAATGAATCACCATCGTAAAAGCTTATATTTTATTGCTGATTATTTTTAGAAAAAAATTTCACTAACACTAATCAATATGTTACTCCATAAATTTATCCAAACTCATTGTTAAAATTCCTTCTGAAACCATAAATTTGATGAGGTTTCTGAAAAATAATTTCATATAATTACTAGAATAAAATATATTAAATGTTATAAAATAGGAAAAATATTAAGTATAAAATAGCATTATGGTAAAATTATTTGCAATATATTTTATGAATTGGAAATAACTATGGAACACTTTACTGTAGACAACATTGAATTTAACTACATAGTAATTAAACTATTTTAAAAAATGTCTATATCTTATTCACTTTTATGTATTCAA
>JAJQOW010001735.1:0-35720 GCA_037975125.1 Latrodectus hesperus | reverse complement strand
TAATGTCTGATATAAATTTGATGGATTTAAGCATTAATACTTCTAGCATATGAATTCAGATGTACAACATTAAAAATAATTGGATGTAAAAATTAGTTTAAATAAATTACATTTAAGTGAAGCCAAATTTCATTTCAGTATCAAAGACAGTTTTAAAATAAAGATTTTTCTATCTTTTACCATATTCTTAAGCACTTGCAAGATAAAAAAAACTGATTAATCAAAATGACTTTGAAGGATGAGGACTTGCATAAATAACGCTTACATAAAAAACTCGACAGAGTAGAGAACTTACAGAGTAAAATGCGTCAAACACAAGATTAAGTGCACCAAACTGGCTTGATAGTTTGGAATATTTTGCATGATGTGATTTGCGTTTTAAGACGTAAGAAGATCATGGTATGATATGCATGAAATTCATTTTGTGTTCAAGTCCTTTAAGTGTTTGATGAGTAATTTTATTTGTTTCCAATTTAAGAATTGTTACACTGAAGTTCCTGTTATTAGACTTCAAATTTTTTAAAAGTTACATTAGCTCCAATTTTAGAAGATATATAGTTTATATATTTATTATATAAACATTTGTAAAATACTGTATTAAATTTTTGAAGACTATCGTTTGGAATTTTTTTTATAGTTACATTATTCCGAATTTTTGTTTGGTCAGCTAATAAAAGATTTGTACGGGGAACTAATTATGTGCCTGGTCAGTTTGATTCATACATCGAAGAGTATGTATAAGGGAGAAATCATAAAATAAAAATACAGAAGGTTTCTTTGAAACCCTTAAAACCGTTCATTTTTAGTCGTGTGATGATTGTGAAAGCAGTGAAGATTAAACGAGTTATTATCGTTAAAATTTTATCCAAAGGGATAATTAAAAACCCAAGTTTTTATAAACTATATATGTTTACATAAGTAAATACATATTTAAGTAAGCTTTACTGCATTTTTCATGTTAGTGTTAGATTGTGACATACTGAAATTTTTTTAAAATGGGCAACACTGTCCAGTTTATTAAAATTTGAGTTTTAGTAAAAAATGCATTTGTTCACATTAGAAATTTAGCTTTATTGCCTGGTTGCCTTTATAATAGGTAGTACTACACTGTGAAATTTCTTTTAAAGGTGGGCACCACTACCCAATAAACTAAAATTTAAGTTTTAGTAAAAAATTTAATTTTAGTTATTAAAATTTTATATATATACATTGGAAATCTCGCCAAACCTATACAGTACTGGCGTCTTTCCTCAAAAAACTGAGAGTTAACCCTAAAAAAATTTTATAGAAATTACGGAGTTGTGAAAATAAAATATACAAAATATTACAGTCGATTATTATACAAAGGTCATCTTCGATGAGTTTTTCTATTAAGGTTCCCTTTTTGAAAGGTTAAAAGGCTCATTTAATTACATAGAGAAAATTGCATTAATATTTTGAAAAAAAATTTATTCAACTGTCATAAGCTCTTTTACTCTTGAATATCCAACCGAAATGAAATAAGGAATTCATCACATAGATGTAAGAAATGAGTCCTAATACTGGAATTACTACATTAAATTAAAATATGTTAAATGTATAAAGAAGGAAACAAGGCAAACACTAGTTACTGATATTTTGATATATAAATACATTAAAAAATACATACAATTATTAAATGCATACAATTTTCTATAATTGTGACCCACTCGTATAAAATAAAATTCACAAATGTCATGAAACAAAGCTACACAAAATATAACAGGAAATTTTACCATTGCTCGTATAAACAGTCTTAGATTTAGATTTAAAATTAGGGTGGTCCAAAAGAACCTAGCACCGCGACCATAGGTCTATTGTACTATACCCCTCAGAAAGCCCTATTTAAAGAGACCAGTTGCTGAAGCAAAGTTCAGCAGACATTTTACAGGAATTTCCTGTAACATCTTAGGTTCAATCAAGTGCTGACCCAGGTGTTCAAATCTATGTGCAGAAAAGGTTTCACATTCACATAAGATGTGCATTGAAGTTTCTTCCATATAATGACAACCTCTACAAGTGGGATCATCTGAAACTCCCATTATCGTGAGATGTCTTTTAAGGTGGCAGTGTCCTGTAAGTAGTCCCACTGCTTTCCTTAGACTGTCTCTATTGAGCTTTAATAATTCTTGTTGCCTTTTGCTAGGGCACGTGCTATTTAATAGCCTTGCTTGTCTTTGATCATTGGCATTGTGCCAATTCATAAACTGTTGTTTTCTGAAGAGATCAAAGACATTTTTTCTGATCAATTCTTTTGAAATACCTAGCACTGGTTCAGGACCAAAAAAGTCAGTTGTTGATCCAGTCCTTGCTAGCTCATCAGCTAATTCATTGCCAGGAACACCAGAGTGCCCAGGCACCCACATTAAAGTGGTGGGGTTATTATTAGCTAATTTACACAGAGTGATATAACATTCCCAGACAAGAACAGAAGTTATAGTAGACTTCTGTAGAGCTAGTAATGCAGCTTGACTGTCAGAGCAGATGATTATTCTTTTACGAGAATAGTTTCTGTCCAAGCATATTCTACTGCACATAAGAATGGCAAAGACTTCTGCTTGAAATACAGTTGTATATTTACCCAAAGGGAATGATAACTTAGTGCCATCAGCTGGACAACAAATACCAGCCCCAGTATTGGAATTCATTTTTGAGCCATCAGTGTACCAGTAAATACAGCTTTCACTGATAGCAACATTATTCCAGTCTTCTCTCAAGGGAAATTTGATTGTATAAGGCTTATCAAAAGCATGCTTAACAATCGTGTAATCAGTAGGCATACTTATAAAAGGATGACTAGTTACGTCAGCATTGAGGTTTCCCCATGATAAAAATCTAGAGTATTCCTTCCACTGACCTGTATTTTTAAGCCTCTTCATGCTAAGTATTGCTTCTGCTTCAATACGCATATAAAGAGGATGCATACCAAGCAGAAGCTCCAGTGTAGATGTGGGAGTTGTACGAATACACCCAGAGATAGCTATACAAAGCATCCTTTGAAGTTTTGTTAGTTCTGCTTTGGCAGTTTCGTTTCTGATTTTAAACCACCAGACCACTGAACCATAGGTAATGATGGGACAAATAATCATAGTGTAAATCCAATGAAGAACTTTGGGATTTAGGCCCCAAGTTTTTCCAAATGCATTTCTACAAGACCAGAAAGCTTTTTTTGCTCTTTCAATACAAAAGTTGAAGTGCTTGTTCCAACTTAAGTTCATGTCAAAAAATACTCCTAAGAATTTAACTTCTTTGGAGCAAGTTAATTCTTGACCAAAAAAGTTATCTTTTTCAGATTAAGATTCTTTTTCTTTGTGAAGGCTACCATAGTGGTTTTTTGAGGATTTACAGAAAGGCCTTTGTTTAATGTGTAGCTCTGGTATATCAATAAGTGGACTGTAAAACTTAAACAAAACAAAAACTCTTTATTTTTCGTAGCTTCACCTCTCTCATTTTACAACTGCCTTCCTCCAAGGCCGTAGCTCGACTCGTGGTCTCACAGTTTTTTTCAGTGTGTGTATGTTTTTCCATAAACAAAGATGGCGCTGCTCTCACAGCGGTTATGGGTACGGAACATTCCGCCCCACGTTGCAATGTTACATTCAACCAATGAACATATAAATAATTTAAAAAAACTTACACACATTATTAATATAAACATTATATAAACACAAAAACCCAAAAATTAATATAAACACAAATTATTAAAGGTAATACATAAAATATAATAACAATTATGTACTAATAGGTAAAATACAAATTTTTGAAATGGGTCTTTTGAAAATTCCTGAAGAAGTTTTTATTTTAACAACTCTGACCCGTTTGTCATCGCCCAGATAGAGTTGCACTATTCTACCTAATGACCATTTTTGAGGAGGTAGATTTTCATCTTTGAGGAGCACTATCTCATTGATTTTAACATTTTCTTTCTCAATTCTCCATTTGGACCTCTGTTGTAAATTGTTAAGATATTGCACCTGCCATTTCTTCCAAAAAATTTGAATAATTTTTGTTAATTTCTTCCAGTTACTCAATTTATTTTCATTAATGTCAATTAAATTAGGTTCAACAATAGCATTTAAAGGTCTACCAATTAGGAAGTGAGCAGGTGTTAATACATCATACACATCAGTATCTGAGGACAGAGGTACAAGCGGTCTGGAGTTAAGAATACCCTCTATCTGAGTAATGACAGTTAAAAACTCTTCATAATTAAGTTTAGCATTGAAACACACTCTAGTAAAATGAAATTTAAATATTTTCACACCACTCTCCCACAAACCACCAAAGTTGGGGGCTCTAGGAGGAAGAAAATGCCAATCAATTCCCTCTGTTGAAAGATAATTTGCCAGTTTCTCATCTGGTTTTAAAACTAAATGGTGCAGTCTGGACAATTCTTTATTTGCACCTATAAAATTTGTTGCATTATCGGAATATAGTTTTGAACATATGCCTCTACGAGCAACAAATCTCTTTAAACAGGCAATGAAAGCTTCTGATGTTAAATCTGTTACCATTTCAAGATGAATGGCTTTGGTAACCAAACATATAAAAATACATACATATACTTTGTGCAAGACACCTTTTCTTTGATGTTTATATTTAATATTAAATGGTCCACAGAAATCAACACCTGAGCAATTAAATGGGAAATTTGGAGTAACTCTCTCTTTAGGCAAATCACCCATTAATTGCTCAACTCCTATAGGTTTAACTTTAAAACATGTAATACAATCATGCACAATTTTTCGACACGTTGTTTTACCTTGTATAGGCCAAAATTTTTGTCTGACATAATTCAGCAAAGCAGTTGGCCCTAAATGAAAATATCGCTTATGATACATTTCTATAATGATTTTTGTGAGCTTATGGCCCTTTGGAAGAATAATAGGAAATTTACTATTGAAATTTATACTTGCATTTTTTATCCTACCATTTACTCTTAATAATCCATCCTGATCTAAAAAGGGGCATAAACATTTTATCTTACTTTTATCAGGTACTGGTTTTTGTTGACCTAAACATTTCATTTCGTATGGGAATTCTAGTCTCTGAACCTCTTTTACTAAGAATTTTTCTGCTACCTTGATTTCTTCAGTTGACAATTCTCCTATCCTCCTTTTAGTAGAGCTCTTTAAGTTGTATAGGAATCTGAAAATATAACTTACAACATGCAAAATTTTAGTATAATTATTACTAATGTTGAGTAAGTCAGAAATAAAGGAATTTGAAGTTAAAGTCAACACAGATAAGTCATTTTGAGGCATATTTCTCAGTTCAGAGGTAAACTCATCTTGTATCACTAATGCAGGAATTTCTCGGTTGGGATAGTCTTCTTCAGCTAGGAAACTTGGGCCGTTAAACCAAAGTTCACTTTCAATAAGTCTATTAGGTTCCATTCCTCTCGAGATAAGGTCAGCAGGATTGTCCCTCGATGACACGTGGCGCCACTGATGAATCTCTGTCAAGTCCTGTATTAAAGCAACTCGGTTGGCAACAAACGTCTTCAGCAGGTAAGGCTCCTTCCGGATCCACGAAAGAGTTATCATGGAATCACTCCACAAATAGATGTTCTTACTGCATTCCTTAAGCTTTAAGGCATCTTTAACTTTTGTAATCAGCTTCGCTAAGAGAACTGCTGCACACAGTTCCAACCTCGGGATTGTAACTCTCTTAAGGGGTGCCACTCGTGATTTGCTACAAACCAAAGTCACTTCAGAATCTCCAGCCTCAGATGTTGATTTGCAATAGATGACACATCCATACGCAAACTCAGATGCATCCGCAAATCCATGGAACTCAATGTGCATTGATTTGTCTATCAATATGCATCGTTTAAATTTAACATTGTTGATCGTTGGCAAAGTTTCAATAAAGTTCTGCCATTGCTGTGCTTCCATTGCAGGAAGGGCATCACTCCACTCTAGATTTAAACACCAAAGTTTTTGCATGAAAATCTTGGCTTTAGTTATCACTGGACCCAAGAGGCCAAGGGGATCAAAAGTTCTTGCAATTGTAGAAAGCACTGATCTTTTCGTTGGGGGACTTGCACTCTCAAGATGTATTTGAAAGGTGAAATGATCTGTGCTGTGTCTCCACAGAACTCCTAACGCCTTTGTCTCTTCCTGGAAATTGTACTCATTATCAGAGCCTGTCTTCAATTCCGAATGATTACTACACCACTTGTGTAAAGTCATTCCTCCACTCCTTAGGATATACTCCAGTTCAGTTTGAAGCTGTTTAGTTTCAGTTATAGTGGCAGCACCACTAAGCACATCGTCCATGTAGAAGTCGCTCTCTAAGACGGGTGATGCTAGGGGGTACTTCTCTTTTTCATCTGTTGATAGCTGAAAAAGCACTCTAGTTGCAAGGTATGGTGCACTAACTGTGCCATACGTAACTGTTTTGAGCTCATAAGTTTTAACTGGTTCATTCACTCCCTCTCTCCAAAGAATTCTCAAAAGTTTAGTTTGATTAGGATCAATTAAAACCATTCTATACATTTGTTTAATATCTGCTACAAAGGCATAAATATGTTTACGAAACCTCATCATTATTGAAAAAAGATCCTGTTGTAAAGTACCACCATTAAATTGTAAGGAATTAAGTGAATTTCCTAAAGTTGTTTGAGAAGATGCGTTAAATACTACGCGAAGTTTTGTAGAACTTTTATCAGGGCGATAAATACCTAAATGGGGTATATAATACGTTCCTACTTCTTCCTTACAATCTGGAATTTCTGTCATGTGACCCAATTTCTCATACTCGCTTAAAAATTCCTTATATAATTTTAAATATTCAGGCTCTCTTAAAAAACGATTCCATAATGAATTTAATTTTTTTAATGCAATTTCTTTTGATTTACCTAAACACATTGGGTCTTCTTTTAATGGCATTTTAACTATATATCTCCCTGTACTGTCTCTCTTAACATTTGTTTTGAAATGTTCTTCACATATTATTGCTTCTTTATTTTTAGAAATTTTAGTTTCAACATTTTCTATCTCCCAAAATCTCTCTATTGCTTCATGTAAAGCAGTATTATCTTTAATAAATCCGCAATGTACTTTTCCTCCCATTGCAGTGGGTAAGCTTCCACTAACTACATAACCAAAAACGGTATTTTGAAGAACCAAATCACTATTTACAGGAAAAATCTGATCTGGACGTAATAATTCGTAAAATATTTCAGCGCCTAAAAGTAAATCTATACATCCCGGTTTATTGAAGTTTTCATCTGCTAATTTTACGTGTTTTAACTCTGTTATATTAACTTTAAGCATCTTTGACGGCATGAAATCAGTAATTTTAGAAACAACTAAAAATTCTAACTCTTTTTTAAAATTTCCCTCTAAATTAGAAATTGTAGTTTTAGCAACCGATTTAATTGTTGTGCATGTATCACCTATACCACAAACTGTCAAATTTGTTTTATTTCGCTTTAAGCCTAAACTATTTGCACAATCAGTCGTTATATAATTATTCATTGAGCCTTGATCTAAAATCGCACGCGCTCTGTAAAAATTTCCTCCATGATCTCTTAGCAAGCAGTTTACCGTACTAAGCAAAACAGTTTTTGACAGATTTACGACTCGAGTAGAAAGAACTGGGTTGTTTTGGTTAGAAGGGAAGATCGGGGCAAGTGGGGAAAGTGAAGACTCTTCACGGGGGGCTGATAAGGGTCGGTTAACGCTTTCACTTTGTGCAGGTGGTAACTCCTCAGTTCTCGGAAAATGCAAAGAGCAATGATGCCGCCTTTTGACTCCCTCTCTTTGACATAAATAACATGAAAACCGCGATTTGCAGTTACTTACTTGGTGTTTACCAAGGCAGTTAAAGCAAATATTATTTTTTTTAACTATCTCTACTCTATCAGAAATAGGCAAATCCATATAATTTTTGCATTTATATAAAGGATGATTTTCCGAACAAAGGAGGCATTTTGAATTCTTAAAATCGGAGAAAAACACTCTAGAAGTATTTCTTTGATTTGCGGGTTGTGTTTTCGGATTCACTAGTTTATTTTCTACCGTTAGCGGTTTCCCTCGGGATACATAAAATAAATCAATTTCTTTTGCTAATTTTATGGGTTCAAACCAAGTATCTGACTGTCTAATACTGATATGAGCAGCGGTTTCTCTATCTATTGTTTGAAATAATTTATCAGATACAATTAATTGTTTTAATTTCGCAAAATCAGCCACTTTTCTCAATTTTAAGTAATAATCGAAACTTGTTGTTAAGCGCGAAGCGAACTGGACATGAGTTTCATTTGGGTGTCTTATTGTTTTTCTGAATTGCTCTAAACATGATTGTGGTGTGGGCTCAAATTCTCTGAGAATAATTTCTTTAACTTTTTCATAATTATTTAATTCCTCGTCGCCTATGTAAGTAATTACATTTGATGCTTTTTCACCGAGCAAATTTAAAAGAATCTCCGATTTCAATTTATTTGAAACATTTTTTGTTACAAATGCTCTCTCCAAAGAAGTAAAAAATAGATTCCAGCCTTCTGGTTTACTCGGTATTTTAATCGTTAATGTTTTAATGCTTTTTATTAAGGAATCTAAAGAGTTGCAATCTTCAGTTTTAATTTCTGAATTAGTTTCAACAATTTTTGAATCTACTCTCAAGCGTGTTAATTCTAATTCAGCTTTCATTCTCTCTAATTTTATTTGCTCTAATTGCAACTCTGTTTGCTTATTTTTCTCAATTGTCTCTAATTCTAGTAAACGGTTCTCTTTTATAGATTTTAAGAGATCAGCTACATATTCGGGCTCATTTTTAAACGTGACATTATTCTTTATAATGTTCGTTAACTCTACAATTGTCATTTTATCAGTAATGACCTCTCCTAACTCTGTAGCCGCAATTTGCAAATCAATTTTATTCACGTTTTTAAACATTTTGAAAACGAAACTCAAAACTCAATTTTTAAATTTATATATAATTAAGTTAATTAACAACACAAATTATAAACATAGTTATTAAACTCAACAAATAAAATTCGAACTGATAATATAAATTATCTCATGGGAGTGAATGACCAAAAAAGCTCAAGCACATACCTCAAGCAACTGATATCGCTTTCAAAGACAGTTGGCACTCATTCTCGCACTCGTTGTAGGCAATATCTCCTCAAAAAACTCCGGCGAAGGGGACCAGATGTTTTAGTGTGTAGCTCTGGTATATCAATAAGTGGACTGTAAAACTTAAACAAAACAAAAACTCTTTATTTTTCGTAGCTTCACCTCTCTCATTTTACAACTGCCTTCCTCCAAGGCCGTAGCTCGACTCCTGGTCTCACAGTTTTTTTCAGTGTGTGTATGTTTTTCCATAAACAAAGATGGCGCTGCTCTCACAGCGGTTATGGGTACGGAACAACCTTCTTTTTACACCAAGTCTCAACTTGTTTGAGGGTGCTGGATATGATGCTGGAGATTGTTTCACCAAACTTACCCCTGACGATTATAACTAAATCATCTGCATATCCAATGGTGGTTATGCCTGGTTTTTTTAACACCTCTAGAAGGGAGTCTACAACATAACACCATAAGATGGGTGAAAGAACCCCTCCCTGTGGACAACCAGCTTTGGCTTGGATCATCATGTTTTCACCTAAAAATGAGGCAGTGACAAATCTGTTATTGAGCAGATTTTCTATCCAAGAACAGATTGTGTCATTAACTCCCTTTCTAGCAAGAGATTGTAAAATGGTTTCAATGGGTACCTTATCAAAGGCACCTTCTATATCTAAGAAAACAGCTAAAGCAAGTTCCTTAGCCTTAAAGTTCTTTTCCAAAATGAAGGATAGGTTGTAGATCGCACTATCAGTGGATCTACCAGGTTGATATGCATATTGAGAGTCAGAAAGTGGTTTTTCCACTAAGTAGACTTCTCTAATATATCTGTCTATCAGCTTTTCAATTGCCTTTAGAAGAAAGGATGTTAAGCTGATAGGTCTAAAAGATTTAGCATCATAGTAATTATCTTTCCCTATTTTAGGAATAAAAATAACTTTTGTATGCCTCCAGGCAATAGGTATATGTCCGAAGGCTATACTTGCCCTAAAGATTCTACACAGAATTGGAGCAATGCACTGGACTCCCTCAATAAGCAGAGCCGGTACAATCCCATCCATTCCTGGTGATTTATAAGGTTTAAAGGACATTATTGCCCATCTTGTTCGATCATAAGTTATGATTCTTTTGGCAACATCCCATTTACTTCTACCACAATTTGAAGTAGGGAGTGTAAAATTAGGAGTACCCTTTATTTCGTTAGAACCTGGAAAGTGAACTCTGAACAGTTCAGACAGAGTCTCTCTCCCAGAATCTGAAAACTTACCATTTGGCAATTTAAGAGTATTTAGACAGCAGTTCCTGTCTTTAGACATTATTTTAACGAGTCTTGCAGTAGCAGACACAGTTTTAATGTCAGTGCAATAATTTCGCCAGGAATTCTTTTTAGAATTCCTGATAGCTTTATTATACGTGGTAAGTGCCAGTTTATATTTCTGCCACTCACCATTCTTTTTGGCTCTATTAAAGAGCTTTCTACATTGTCTTCGCAATTTACTTAACTCTTTAGACCACCAAGGAACTAACCTTGGAGAGCAAGTATTGCTGACATCACAATTTTGATAGTAAGCTTGGAGAATGGCATGTTGCATTTGATCAACGGCCAACTCCAAATCTGCTACCGAAGATAACTTACCGAAGTCACCTTCCTTGATAAGATCTTCTAGATCTTTTTGTAGGAACCCCAATTGGTATTTTTTGGGTTCCTACCTACCACCTCTAGTCTGTTTGCCCCTAAAACAGAAAAGCTAATGTATTGGTGGTCAGATAAACTTATTTCATCAGACACTTTCCAATCTTTAATAAAGTCAGCACACTTACTATTACATAAAGTGATGTCAATGACTTCTCTTCTATTTATAGTAATAAAGGTGGGTTCATTACCTCTATTAAGAATAAATAGATTATAATACAAAATGTATTCTAAAAGATCCTCACCACGTTTGTTGCAATCACTACTTCCCCACATAGTGTGGTGAGCATTAGCATCACATCCTATGATGAGTTTCTTGCTCAAATTGTTATAATCTAAAAGATTAACAATTTGCTCATTGAATGTGTCTTTATCTTCAAAGGGAAGATATGAAGACATAAAGATAATATCATCTTTGATTCCTTGCAGTAAACAGGATACTTTTACAGCAACATTATCCCCATTTAGGTAATTGACCAGAATGAGGGCATTTAATTTGTTGCTAATAGCAATACATGCTCTTGGTCTCAAACAGCATTTATCATAAAATATGTTAAAACCCTGAACATGTAGGCCCAACACAGAACCATTGGAAGTCCATGGCTCTTGAATTAAAACAATATCAACCTCCCCCTAGTCATCTTCTTGCTAAGAATAGCTGAAGCTGATCGACTATGATGAAGGTTGATCTGTGCTACTTTGATGATACATACCATTATGGCACCCAAAGAAGCTAAGAAGAAGCACTGCCTTCCAAGTCTCCATAAGTAGGGGACTTACTTACTTGAGTTTCCTGCAAAACCTTTTCAATCTCACTCTCAGATAGAGGAGAGCTGGGTTGCAGGGTTATATCAGAACCAGAATCTAAATCTAGTTCTTCAAGGTTGGGTAATTCACTTTCCTTACTAGAAGTAGGAGAGGATTTACTTACTTGAGAGGAAGTTGCACCTTCTTGTTCAACTTCCATCTCTTCAATGCTCTGTACATCTTTCTGGTTTGGGTTCCGGAGAATTTTGAAAGTTCCCCAATCCAAACCAGTATAGGCACCATAATTAGCCTTTTTGATGGCTTCTGAGGCTTCCTTATCAACCTCGAAGATCCATCTAATAGAATGTGTCTCTACAGATTTCTGCAGAGTACGCCATTCTAAAGACTTCAACTCCGGGTTGAGTCTATTTAGCCGTTTCAGAAATATGGCAGGATCTTTGGTATGTGTGTCCCTTGTCTTAAAGGCCACCTTTACCGGTTTAGGTAGATCACTGGGATCCAGAACACTGAGCCCCTCACCACCAAACAGACTCTTGTTACCATGGAAGGATTTTTTAATCCATTCCACAGTTTCAAGGTCATCACATTGGAGAATTAGTGCCCCAGATACTAAGCTTAAGCCTCGAATCCTAGGCAGATGATTTCCTATGGGGACCTCATCTGTCCTGGTGAGAATCTCCAGCTGTATAGGGTCAATATCCTCCTTGTTAAGTTTGATGGTTGGGAAACCATCCTTCACAATAGCTGCTTTATGGCTTTTAACAGCCTGAGCAAAAGTCCCAGGTTGATGATCATCCCTGGGCTTTTTAGAGGCAGTGTTGATGGGAGAAGGGGTTGAAACCTCGGACCTAAGTCTTTTGGTGCCACCCACCTTCTGAACAGTCTCCACCTGCTCCTTTGCTTTATTACGACGCCTTAGATTGCGTCTTTGTGATTTTGTGAGACCTCCTGGTTCTCCAACTGTGGTGCCAGTGTGCTGCCTTGCGGCAACTCCACTTCCTCCAGCAGCCAGATTGCCAGTGTTCTCCTTTTTGCCGGGATTCTGTTCCTTAGGAACCGTTTCGCCGGCTGATTGGATAACACCAGAAGATGTATCCAATCCTTTTTTATCATTTTCACTTTTTGTTTTTTTTTTATTTTTTTCATCCATATCAGATCAAGGAACTGGGAGGAAAATATACGGTCACCACCTGCATGGCCTCCCTGTACAGGTGGAAGGCAAACATACAACGAGGTTTTGCCTGGTTCCTCGAGAGGCCCGTTAGCGACACCATAACCCTGGTGCCATTCATCCATCAGCACGGAGCCTAACACCTTGGATTGGGTTACCTTTCTGTATTAGCCAGGTGTATTAGCACAGCCTTCTCGCCATGGGTGACCCTACCAGGAACCCAAACTGAGTTTAGGTTCCAGACGTACATCACCTGTGCTACCTGTTTACACCCTCACACCACTTTGAGGTTACAGAATAGGATTTGTGAGGGTATAAACAGTCTTAATATTATGGCAATAAAAATTTTAAACAAACAGTAAGAATAAACTGTAAAATAACAAACAGATATTTAACTTATTGAGTTATAAATTTGCATATATAAATTTTTTAATTTCATCTATTAAACTATAGTAAATAATTGCACCTAAATTTTTAATTTGATTTTATATAAATATTTAATTTAACCAGGATGGTATCAACTAAGATACTCATAAATTCTGTTTTTATAAAAAACATTAACTTTTCACGATAAAATTTTTAAGTACTATTTACAGTAAATTGAAATATTTTTATTAATAATCATGTATTAGAAGATAATGGATAGAAATAAATTTTTATTATATATTATAATTATTTTCCATTCTTATTAAAAGATGATCTATTTTAAATTTTTGGGGTTTCTGAAATTATTACAGTTTATTTTTTCTGTTCAGATGTATCCCAGTCATTTTAAGTATATTATATATTAAAATTTTTGATGTTAATAATTTTCTCTCGTTCACAACATTTCTAGTTACTACTAAAATTTAAGAAATATTCTATAAAAAGACAATGTTCACATCCAATTTTTACAATTTCATGCCTTCAAAGTAACAAATTTAATTAAGGGTGAAGAAGGTAAGACAAATTTAATATAATAAGGTAAAAAAGAAAATATATATTAAAATAAAAAGTTACTCAATGAATATATATGTCACCTCATAGAAATAAGTAAAAATAGACAGGTTTCTATTTAATAATTTAACAAGCTTGGTAAAAATTTATTATTAAAAAAAATTAAAACTTTAATAAATGAAAATCAACAAATTTAATAAGATAGACAGGATAAGTTTAAAATTTATATTATAAACTAAGGCACTTTTAAATATTTCTTGACTGATATCTTTTAGTTTAACACAAAACATTTTAAAGAACTTTTTTGCATATGAATTGTAAATTAGTATATTACAGATTAAAGGATATTCTTAAATATTAAATATCTATTTGTAAACATATTGTTTTTATAACTGGATCAGCTATCACTGCAAAACAGAAATATTTGAAAATTTAATATATGAGCGACAATTTTTATATTTTAATATACATTGCAAAAGAAATTTCATGAGTAACAAATGAGGAATAAAAAATAATGTACCTTACACAATTAATTACAGAAAAAGAAAATACAGTAATCTGTACATTAGCTTTTAAGTATGATTTAATAAGAAACAAAAATAAGTTAATATAGTGAACAAAATAATAAATATACATACAGCTTTATTTCTTATTAATAAAAATTTTTAAAAATAAATATAACTTGATTATTTTTGAAAAAATAACTATCTTGATATAAATAGTAGTAAAACTATTGATATTTTAAAGCAATAAATATTCAAATTCCTTTTTGGCTAAATCTAATTTTTTCATAACTTGTTTTTATAATCAGTTTTAGAATTTTCGTTTTTTCAAATATGTGTCATTTTTGTTTTACTTTTTTAAAAATACTGAATATCTCATATCAATTAAAAAATTATTTTAAAACAATCTTCAGAAAATTATATGCTTAATATACTTTATCAAATTTTGACAAATTCATTTTGTTCAGATTTTTGATTAATGATATTCAATTACAACTGTAACTAATCTTAAGAATTAACATTTTTAATAAATTTTCCGACTTCATTTTATTACTTCAACTTTCAATAAAAATTTCAAATGGATAATTAATTTTTACACTATCTAGCTGTAATAGTAAAACTGAGTATTGCAGTCACAGCCACGGCAAATTGGCAGAAATATTTCTCAAAGGGAAGAATATGTAAGTATTGGAATTTGATTAGCAACAAAGAATGAGCGCCAATCGGTATTACAAAATGTCAACCAATACAAAATGTCGGTATCAAAAATATTTACACACAGTTAAAATATATTGCTACTAATTATTTTAAATTTAAATAAAACTTTTATGTAAATACTATTTTTGATAAAATATATATATTTACATTAAATTTAAAACACACAAAATACTACTAAATTAAAATTTCTGTACTAGCCTGGAAGCAAACACAACATTCAACCCAAAGAAAAATCTGAAACTGTAAAGTCTTTCCGAAACAAAAATAGTAAAAGCACGTGTTCACTGGGGGATATAAAGTCCACATGTTGCTTACAAGTAAAATGACCCTATCATTCAAATCCCCCTCACCCACATTCCTAAACACTCTAATTCCCAGTCACAATTAATACTCCGTCCTTTGACAGCCAGTGAGCGTCGGCCATGTTTATATAGTCTGCTCTTCACGTAAGTCACGTGTTCTAGCTGCACACTGGTTTCACGGTGCAACAACCAGGAATTTCCCTCAAAAAAGGAAAGTTTTTTACGTATCTAGTTCAAATTACTGCTGTATTTATATTGTTTATGACAAACATGACGATATAGGAAGAAAAAATTTCTAATATTTATCATTATTTATACTAAAAAAGTAGGTTATTTTGTGTTGTTAAAAATGAACATTACATAACGCCATATTGGAAGGAGTCCGACCTGAAATTTATGGGTGTTGCCATCTGTTAGTGTTATTTAAAAGTAAAAGATATGAAGTCTATAAAATTTAAGTGAAAAATCGTGAAAAGGAATTAAGAAAAAAAATCAAAAATTGGTGGTTTCATGGCGCGACCACCAAGCGTTATAGGGTTAATCAAAAAATTTTATGGATAATTCAACATATTACATTAACATTATTTAACAAGCGTCTAGAGACAAAGTTAGCGTTGAGCGATTCATATATTCTGAAAGTACTCTAAGTGCTTTTTCTGATGATGAATCATGCGATGTTGGAAAAGAATCAAATTTTAATTTAGAAAACATTGAGAAAGACACCACATGTTTAGCAAGTACATCCAAAGCTATTGATGGAATACCTTGCTGTGAAATGTCTTACGTATCCTCAAAAAAAGGCCCTTTTCAGGGCTGGAATGTGATTCTGAAAGTACTCTAAGTGCTTTTTCTGATGATGAATCATGCGATGTTGGAATAGAATCAAATTTTCATTTAGAAAACATTGAGAAAGACACCACATGTTTAGCAAGTACATCCAAAGCTATTGATGGAATATCTTGCTGTGAATTGTATTTCGTATCCTCAAAAAAAGGCCCTTTTCAGGGCCAGAATGTGATTCTGAAAGTACTCTAAGTGCTTTTTCTGATAATGAATCATGCGATGTTGGAATAGAATCAAATTTTCATTTAGAAAACATTGAGAAAGACACCACATGTTTAGCAAGTACATTCAAAACTATTGAAGAATTTTCGAAAATATTTCCAGAGACAGTAATATTGAAGCTAAATCTGACTCAAATATTATTTGCGAAATCTGTAATATTAGTTTCAAATTGAAGAAATATTTAAAGAACACATGAAAAGGAAGCACAATCAGGTTGTCTATGAAAAAGCTTTCCATAAGTGTCCAGAATGCAAAGCTAATATACCTAAAAGATCTATAGAAGAACATTTGAAAGATCATAATATTAACTTAACTGACGAAATTTTAAAATTCAAATCAATTGAAGAATTTGAATTATGGAAGAGAAACATAGAAGAGTCTACAAAAATATGATTTCGCCATTTATGATCTAATAATTATGCTGATAAAAAAACTGAACTTTATCTGCCATCATCTACGTCATTTGAAATTACAAGGTAGTAATAAAATTGTTATTGCCCAGCTTCAATACGTGCAAACTTTAATGATGAAGGAACACACATGCTGCATAAAATACCATTCGACAGTATTTTAGATGAAATCAGAAATTCTGTGACTGGCATAGATCTTGAAAGATTACACCTGACTACCAAAAAAGATCTGCATAACATTGAGAACTCTTTCAATTTGCATTCAGAGGCTATTAGCATAAAAATGATAGTATTAGAGATTTAAGAAAATGGCATAAACTTTCCACTACAATGAACTGTGAGATCAATAAGGTAGAAGATAATTGGATTGTGCCCTCTTCAATTGGTGATTATTGCATTGTTGAGGAAAATATAAAAGATTGTTCATGCCAAATTGAATGCACAGAATGTAACTGCTGCATACATAGATACATATGCAGCTGTTTAGACAGTTGTATTAAATGGAATATGTGCCAACACATCCATTTGGTATGTCTGAAATCAAAAGAAGCACCTTCAGATAATGAAATGAAAGAATTGTGCATTGATGAATCAATTAATGAAACTAAAACTATAATGGAAACTTTCTCCAAATCACTCCTAAAACATCCTATTTCTGTAGAAGACTGGTTAGAATCTGTAAAAGAACAGAATCTCCATTTGTTATCATCAGTAAAATGCTTAGAAGAAATTGAAGTGTTAGAAAATACTTTAAAATCTTTAAAGCCATCTTTGCAAGCAGCAAAAAATTCTCAAGTGCAAGCGAAGTTATCAGTTTGTAATGTTCCAGCCAATAAAAACATTACCCTTCAAAGATCCTTCAAACCAAAAAAAAAGGCATAAAAAGTCCTCACATTTACAAAAGCCTACTGAACAAGAGTGTCAAAAATCAGCATTAGCATTAATTTTAAATCATAAAGGAGAAAAATTAAAATAATACAATTTTAAAATTGTTTGTTTCTATTTTGAGTTTATTAATTTCTTTAAACTTCATTATAAATACAACTTTTAATGTTCAACAAGTTAATATCACTTAATCTGCCTATAAATTATTGTTTTTGAAAATTTGTTTAGTAAAATGAAAATTATTGTTATGATTTTCTGTGTTTATTCATACAAGATATATAATCATTGTTTGATTTGTTTTTATACACAAAAATAAGCATATTTATAACTTTAAGTTTAAGGTAAGTAACTTCATTTAAATTATATAGGATTATGAAAATATTATATATATATGTTTGAATTTATATATATATATATATATATATATATATATATATATATATTGTAGAATATAATACACAAAGGCTATGTATTAAATATGGTTCCATAAAATATTCAGTGGAATTAAAATGTAATAAAATTCTTACTTTAATAAATGTGGAAAGCATGTAATATTTAATTATTCAACAATGATTTTAAAAGAGTTTTTTTTTAATTTAATGAAAGTTGTTGTGGTGAGAGATTACTCACTCAGTACCTGCTGTTACATAAAAAAAGTTTTTTTTCTCATCAAAGTTTAAAATATTGAGCCTGATAAGGAAGAATAACTTTAATTTGCTATTAAAAGTAATTTACATTCAGTTGAGTGATTTTTCCTCCAAAGAAAAATTGTAAAATATTTAAGTTATATTTGTATTTAGAATGTGATATAATTTATTTCTTCTGATCACAAAATATCAGAGATTTTTCAAAACACTATTTTATTCGTTTGAAATATTATTTAATATCAACTTATAAAAAGTATTTTTTTTCCAGATTTAAAGGTAAGGATATTTTATTTCAGATCAAACGATGCTCATATAAAAACACATTTCCAATTAAAGGATATCTATAACAAAAAAAGGTTGTGAAATATATATTGGTTAATATTTAATGTAAATATAGTCCTGATGAAATTAACACAAAACTGATATATTTCAAAATGCAAATCAAATAAAATGATAAAGTGCATAAGAAAATAAATTTACAATGCTTTTCAGAAATTGAGCAACGAATATGCAGCAGGACTCTATTTACAAGCTATAATTTAATAACAATCTGTTTCAGACAGAAGATATTTATAAAATTTTGTTTACTTATTATATACAGGGATCTTATTTTATAAATACATATAAAATGTTTGACTGAAAGGTAATCAAATTTTGACAAAATTTTATTACTTTTCATATATTACTAATATAAATAAACTTTTATTATGTTTGTTTGGAATTGAATTGAGAAGGGCAGCATACATTAGAATGAAACTTTTAGCAGCTTTTTGGTCTCCGATTTAAAAACCTCGTTTAACATCAAAATTTTGATAACATTATTGTTACTTAATTTAAACCACAATTAAAGCTGATTTAAATTCTGTAAAAGTACTAATGCGATGATGCAAATAACTTAAACAATGAAACAATCTGTTTTGAAACTCTTTCCGTTACAATTAGGAAAGATGGGTACTTTTCCGTTTCGTCGGCGCAAGCGATAAAGTCGCAAAAAATGATGCAACCGGCGCTAGAGGGAATATCTCCGCTGGTAATCTTTTACAGCTACGTTTCCAAAACATGTGACGGCCTTTTACTGTCAACGACTTTATTTCGACTCTTTTTTTTCATTTTATTATTTTATGCTATGTTGCTATACATACAAATTTAATAATTTCATAAAATCTCTCTAGAAAAAAATCGGATTTTAAAAATATATCTTAAAAAATAATAATCGTAACAAATTCACATAAAAAATATTTTAAAAAAATAATAAGATTTTGAAATATGCATCACCCGATAAATTGTAATCTAATATAACAAGGAAATAAATTGAGGCTCTGCACCCATCATTCCACGCATAGCGTGAACACGAGAACAACAATTAAATATATAAATTTAAAAAATTTATGTAAAACATCATTTAAAAATTTTTATGTGTATACTGTGTGTTGTCGCCAATAGGCGACTTAATTTTCGCTTGGCGAGATGTTCGCCGGTTAAACGGAAAAGTACCGAAAGATGTAAGTCTTTTACCTTCCTTTTTCAATTGTCATCTATATGTTAGTGCTAAGAATAGAAAAAAATATTTAAAACAAAGAATTTTTATTTTTGAAAAACAGTTGCAAATAATATATTAGTGTTTTTGCTAATGCTTTTCTCTATACACTTAAGTGTATCCTTCATGTGCAAGAAATTACCATTAAATGACAAACTAACCAAATCTAATCTACTGCCTCAAAGAAACACATAGGAAAGAGTTTCTTCCTCCTTTGCTTCACAACAACAATCTTTTTATTTGATTAAGCAAATGGTTAGATTTGATTAATATTACAAAATAAACTTTCTGTTTGATTTGAGTGCCCAGGATGACTGCATCATATGCCCTTGCCTTACTCAGGCTCTGCTTACATAGCATTGTATAAAAAAGAAAAAACTAACCATAGTCTATGCCACCATTCAGCTAAAGCATTACGTATTGGCATTCCAAAAAAAGTAAGATTATTTACTTTATTTATTGAACGAATTATTAATGAATTAACTATTACTGTCTTAAAGTGCATGAGAGGAGCCACAAGCATAAAAGCAAACCTTTATGTGGGATGATTTATACAATCATAATATTGTGATGCTGTATCAAATGACTAATTAAAGATGAACACAGCATTGCTTACAAAGATTTAGATTCTTACTTTAATAAACTTATGAGATATTAAATAAATGAAAATATCAGAGTATTTAGTTAATACTAAAGAGAACATTATCTTTATAACACCCACATAATCAGTGAAGGTAAAACTAAGTAATACGGTCGAAGTTTGGCGATTTTTTTCGCCAAGTACAGGATATCGCCATGGGTAAGCCGAATCGGCAACCCAAAAACTGTGCCAAAAGTGAAAAAAATGGCGGTCAAAAAACGGCGGGAGTTTCTGGAAACCTATAAACGATGATGGGGGAAAAGAATGGCGTTAAAAACGGCGGGAATGTTTCCCGATCAAGCGCAATTACCAATCATTCTGTAAATTTGAATAGTAATCGTCTTAACTATACGTATATTGAATAGTAATCGTCTTAAAACAGTAAATAAAAACAGCAATCGTATTAAGAATTAAGTTTCTATTTAAAAATATTTCAGAATCGAAATTGAAGGGAATGTGAATAAAGTAACAAAAATATTAAAAAGTTAATAATTAAAATGTTTTAATGAATTCAAAATTAATTATTTTTTTTAAAACCTGTGATTTTAAATATAATGATACAAATCAATAGGACATAAAAGTGAAAATTTTCTTATTTCGTTTAACAATTTTATACATTACGTCGAACATTTACACTAAAAATTACATTTTAATATATTCGAAAATTATAGTTTAATTTTAAACAATTCCTTAAAATTCTTAAAAATTAAAACTATTCCTTAAAAATTATAGTTTCAAATTTAACCAATTAAGCCAGAAACCAAAAAATAATTATAATTAAATCTTACCTTCATTTTCCTTTGTATTCCGTCTCATTTTGTGGATCTGGATCTTTATTCAAAGGTTTATAAACTGTCGCTACATCATCGATGAAGTCTTTAAAAATATAAAATCGCAAATTCATAGTCTCCATTTCAAGGCGCGATTGATTTAACATAACGCAGCGAGTTACTAATACATTCTCTAGGATTTCATTTACTACAATTTTTTATGCTGAGATGCAAAGACATAAAATTATAACATTTCCTTTCACTTTTCAGACATTAGTAAAAAATTCAAGAACATCTAAAATAAATAATACACAGCTAAAACACATGCTTCTGTTATTTATTTCAAAAATGTATGGTTAATTACAGTTACAGTTAAAATATACATAAACAAATTTTACATTTTATCATAACAAAATATAATATAGACCTAAAAATAAAATTTAATGCACAAAAATTAAAAGAAAAGACATTTTCCGATATAGAAACATTATTTTAAGTATTCAGAGAAAAGCATGTAAATCATACAATCTTTTAACTTTGGCAAGAAGAGGTGTGAAGAAGCTTTCACAAAAACAAAATTTCCCGAAAATTAAATCTCGTTTACATTACATTTCATTCCCAAAATTAATTTCGTTTTGGACACATTACTGTTAAGGCCATTAATATTTAACCTTTCAAAATCCGTTTTTAAATGATTTTTATGTTCAACTTCAGAGCATGAAAGTACTAAATCATCCATTTTATCGGTAAACGAACTGTTTCGGTCTAGTTTTGATTTGAGATGTGTAGCCTATTCCGCCATGTACCTCTTTTGGAATAACTGGAATTAAGCCTAATATTTCTTCATAATACTTGATTTTTTTCCATGTGGAGTCACCATTGCTGCCTAGTTGCCTGCTCTACGAGCTGTCCCTTTAACCAAGAATCTTTCTGTTGAGCATAACAAAATGTTTACATAATCTTGCAATTTGCAAAAGAAGTTACATAAAAGCTATTTATATTGTTAGTACATATTACATTATCAGTTACAACCTTCTTCCATATAGAATTATAAATTTTCTTGGCTAATTACACTCTTCCAATTACAAAAGTAAGTTTTCTTGGTTACCATACAATTGATAATAAATATTATTTACATAAATGGGTTTGCATCCCCAGTTGGGAATAATTCACATGATGCTGCTTGACAGAAAATATTTATATATTATTTACTCATCCACATATTAAGCAAGAATTATTAAAAAAATTTATAAATAATTTATTTATAATTTTAGTTGTTATTTATTTTTTTCATAATGGTTGATAAATGTTGATTATGAAACACACATTTAGTGGTCACCCACTTAAGTGTTGTAGACTCATGAAAATCCGCATTTTGGGTTCATCGGGAGGGAGGGATTGTTTACAAATTGCGTAATTCACATTTCAAATTTTATCATTCTTTACTTTATTTAGGCTCAATTTTCTACCGTTGGTTTTAATCTTAATACCAACCTCGGTCTATGTAAATTATTTAATTTATAAGGACTATATCTTTCTATTTTTTTGATTTCTGAATTGGGTAGTTTTTCCATATTTTTGTAGAATTTTAGCGCATTATTCTTTATAAACTTAGCAAGCGTAAGCATGCCAATACTTTTCCTTATTAGGGTATTTATGTAATAATATTCAGCATTTGTTACAAGTCTTAATATTTTGTTTTGTTGAGTTTCGGGGAATTTCATTGTTGATTCATAAGTACCACCCCCCACCCCCAATTGGATCCGGCATATATCATCATCGGTCTTATATATGATTTGTACACTAACAATTTATTTTTAAATTTGAGTTTCTTGCCAAGAGTGGGTACAATTTTCGGATTGCTCCCGATGATTTACGCTTGATATCAGTAACATGGGGTTTCCACATGTTAGCTTTTTATCCAATATTACTCCTAAGTAGGTTACCTATGAGCTCCAGGGTATTTCCCAATCATGTATTTTAACAGTTTTACACGGTGCTCTCCTCTTAGTAAATAGTGCCGCTGTTGATTTGCTACGGTTTATTTTTATTTTCCAAAGTTTTAACCAGCTTTCAATCTGGTTAATATGGTTAGAAAGGTTTTTAACAATTATATGTCATGATTTCTATCCGTGGTAACGATAACTGTGTCATCAGCAAATAAACTTAGCATATTGTTTAGATTTTAAGGGATGTCATTTATATATAGATTAAAGAGAAATGGGCCAAGAATGAATCCTTGTGAGACTCCAGCATCTATACCTTTGGAGGATGAGAACTCATTATTTATATTTACTTTAAATGATCTAAAGCTTAAATGATTTTTGACAAATTTTACTAAGTATGGGGAGAATTTTTCATTAATCATCTTACTGACAAGGCCTGTGTGCCAGACCATGTCAAAAGCATTTTCAATATCTAAGAAGATAGCACCTGTAGACTGTTTCCAGTACCCGTGGCAATTTTTTCAGATACTCTGGGGAGCTGGTGGCAGGTTGAAAGCCCTTTCCTAAACCCAAATTGCTGTGGAATGATGATTTGCTTTGCTGTAAGATGCTCCTGAAGATTTTGCAAGATAAATTTTTCTGCCAGTTTGGCTAATGTGGAAAGAAGTGAGATTGACCTATAGCTGGTTACTTCTCTGGCATTTTTCCCAAGATACCTAATTGGGACAATTATCGTTTTTTTCCAACTTTTGGGGGAAATATGATAATCTAAGTATGGTATTTATAATTTCCGTTATATAGCAAATTGCTATAACCAGTAGTTGTTTCACTATTTTATTAGTAATCCGATCATTACCTGTACTCTTTTTTAATTTAAGCTGTGAAATTTCAAGTTCTAAGAGTGCGGCATTAATTTGTTTTATTTCTTGGTTACTATGTTCAATGTTTTCAATGTAGGTGTTTACATACATTTCAATTTTTTCTTCGTATTCCTTGTTTATAATGTTATTTAACTTGAATTGGCTTTCTTAGCTATTTGCTATTAGTTCAGTTTTCTTTGTATTTTCATACTCCAGTTTAGCATCATTTTTGATTGGGGGTATGGTAGATATTTCATTTTTCATTCTGCTGACCACTCTCCAAAACAAACCGTCTTGGACATTTAAGTTGGATAAATAATCATTCCAATTTTTATTATTAAAGTCTAGTATTTCTTTTTTAATTTTACCTCTTTGAGAGAGTTTATTTTATTTTTTATTTCAGGATGTTTGTGCCTATTGTATAGTTTTCTTAGTTTGTTTCTTTCCTTTATTAATGTGGCTATCTCGTCAGGTAAATTTCCTTTATTAGTGTTGTGTTTAAAAATTTAACTGTGCTCTATTCCTTTTATGATTACATTTGTAATGTTGTCAACTTTTTTTATCAATATCATTTACAGATGAGGCTTCAGTTAGTTCATTAAAATTTATATTATTGTTTATGTAGTTTCTAAATTTTGACCAATTTGTAGTAATTTTGACGTTATGGGAATATTATACATTTATATTTCCAAGGTAGGCTATAACTGGATAATGATCAGAGTTTAATTCCTCAATTGTGGTAATTTGGGAGGGATTTGGAATATTCCTTAGCAACATCAAGTCAATGTAATTTCCATAATGGTACCCATAGTGAGTTGGTTTATCTGGTTTCTGCATTCTCACGACGGTGTTATCAATAAGTGATTTGATATGCATTCCGTTCTTATTGTGATAGTTGCATCCCCAACCAGGATGCTTTGCATTCAAATCTCCTGCAATAACTATTTTGTTGTTAAGGGACAACATACTTTCGAGGTCTACAGTTAGTAAATTGTGACCTTCAGGACGTATGTAGATGGAACTGATAACAATATCATTTTTATTTTTCTGATGTATTTTTATAATGGTGGCCTACACATAATAAAGTCTGAGGGTGGGGATTTTAGAACGCACTAATATAGCAGTACCACCCGCTTACGATGTATTGTCATCTTTATGAATATCATAATTTGGAATGTTGAAATTCGATTAAGAGTTCAATTTAGTTTCTTGTAGTTGTATGTGGTTATAAATAATGTTTAGTAATTCACGTTTTCCATTTAGTCCATTTACGTTCCAAAACATTAGTTTTAAATTATTAAATCTTTTATTCATTACAATTTTGGTCAGTCACACTTAGGGCTTTAAACAATAAATGCATCTTTTCTGTTCGGTGATCTGCCTTTTCCATTAGGGGAATTGAAGCCAACAATGTTGGGTATGCTTGAAAGATTATGTTTATTTTTCAATCAATTTTAGCACATTTTGAAAATTGTCTATTCCTTCAATACTTGGTATGGGGGTGGGAGGTAAGTTGCTGGTTTTATTTGTTCCTACAGTAATACTGGCCAAGGAACTTTCTTTTCTAACATAATTTTGTTTATTACAATTGTTGCTCTGCTGCTGTTTGTTTTTGATGCTTGGATTTGCTGGGCACTTTCCATAAGATGCTGTATGCTCACCACCACAGTTACAGCACTTTGGCTTATCAATTTTCTTGTGAGGGCATTCCTTAGACATATGTTTACTTCCACATTTGACACAGTTGGGTTTAAGAAAACATACAGAAGAATCATGCCCAAACCCCTGGCAATTATAACATTGGATGGGTTGTTTATTTACATATTTTTCAGTTTTTATCTTAATGTTTCGGATTTCAGTAATTTCGAAAATTTTTGTTGCGATTTCATTACTGTCTACTGTGATAAGAAAGCAAGCAATTGGCTCAAATTTCCTAAATTTTCTTATCACAGTAACAGTAGCAACATCGAAGCCCAAATCTCGTAATTCCTCTTTTATTAGTTCAGGGGGTGTGCATGGTGGGATTCCCTTGAAAACTGCCTTTATATGTTTTTCTGTTTGATGTTTAAAAAGTAAACATTCAATGTTATTATCTGTTAAAAATCTGGTTATTGCTCTGTGAGCTTCACTACTGAATGGGGAGATTTTTAGGTATTCACCACTCAACGAGGCATTTAAGTCTTCATCTATATTACTTTTTAAATCTTGTAATAAAATATTATAATTATTTTCAAATTTCACAAAAATGGGGGGAGGTATTCTATTTTTGGCAATTACATTACTTTGATTATTATGCATTATCACATTGTCATTAGTAGTCATATTATTTAACACATTAAATTTGTTGTTTATTTCCATGGGATTTTTTTTTACAATAATTTTTACTTTCTTCTTCTTCTTCTTAAAAATTGAGTTTGTATGTCATTGGGCACCTCTGCTTTTATTAGCATACTTACTATTGGCAGTCTTTTTTGGCTTGATGAAGCCCTCATCATCAGTTTCTAGATCTTTTTGTCGTTTGTATATATTTGTCGTTTGTATGATTGTTGTCGCATGCATAACATATTATTATCTACAATTGGGGTCACCCTATTACAAACATTATTTACGGTATTATTAATATTATTGCAATTAGCAGTATTTACAACATTACTAATATTTACATTATTATTATTTACAGAAGCAATAGATTTATTTTCAGTTATAGCAATACCATTATTTTTTATATGATTATTTACAACAATATCAATATCAGAGCATTGCTCTTCACTATCAGAAGATACAATTACTGATTTATATTTAGGTCCTAAATCTACTTTATCATTAATCTTATTATTATTACAAATAAACATTCTTAATCTTCGTTTACCTTTAGACATTTTTTAGATTGCTTAGATTTAATAAAAGGTTCATTTTTACTATTAAAATTTACAAACAAATTTCTACTAACATTACTATTATCAAGAGCATCATGTAAATTAAAGTTAAATATTAAACAGTATCCCAATTGGGAGTACTTACCCCTAATTTCTTGTGTTGTCATGAATGCCTGTTGATATATTCCATTATGATGTATTCGAAGAGAGTTTTTGTTGTATTCCGTGTCAATTTGCTCAATTTTTTGCATTATAGGCCTCTGGGATCCGCGAGAAATTCGCAGGAGTCAGGAACGCTAACCACTCAGCCAATCGGTCGGCACTAAAATATAAATAATAGTAAATTTTATAAAATTAATCAAAAACCAAATGGAGAATAATAATAAATTTATAAATTAGTTACAAATACCAAATGGAGAATAATAATTTAATTCTAAATGGAGAATAATATTTTTAATGCATTTTAAATGCATTTTCAATCTATTATTCTCCTTTTAGTATTTAATTATTATTTTACATTAGGTATTGGACTAATTTTATAAATTTATTATTATTCTTCCTTTGTTTTTTTGTTTTTTTTTTGATTAATTTCATAAAATTTACTATTATTTATATACACTCACTTCCGAAAGTTCTGTAGCTACTGTACGCCAAAGATTACATATGAGTGGACTGTACGCCCAGGTATCTCGAGTTTGTGTTTGTCTATCCGTCCAATCAAGTGGGGCACGATTAAAGTGGTGCCGGGAACATGTCAATTAGACTGTGTCTGACTGGGGCATTGTCAAGTTTACTGATGAGTCAAGATTTGCTCTGGAGCCAAATTACAAGCGTATAAGGATATGGCGTGAACAAGGAACACGCAATCAGCCCCAAAACATTACTGAACATCACGCATTCCGAGGGGGAAGCATTATGGTGTGGGCAGGGATTTCAATAGAATACCGCATCGACCTGCACATCTTTAAACGGGGTTCTGCCCCAGCAAACACAAACTGCCGGCAAAAATCCGGGCCGCTGCTGGCCAAGCCGGTTTTCTGTTGGCCACGGCAAGCAGCTCATGGTTGTTTGAACTAGTGTCTCGAGACCAAGCCCGGAGCCTCTGCTCCCAAATGATTTTGGCTATGATTCATTGACTTGGCGATGTAAAGAAAGTGATAAATTTGTCGGTCTAGGAAGTTTATCTCATTGTTAAACAAAGCGGATTTCACAACTACGTATTCCGTTTTCCTTTAGAAAAATGTATCGATTTAGTACTGATATAACTCCTCTCTCTTAATCTGAAATCTGAGGTTCTAAATTTTTGACGAGTTTTGTGAAAAAACTCAATCTTACTCAATGCGAGCTATAAGCCTACGAGCACAAAGCTCCAAAACTTTTTTGTCATTTTATTACTACTACTAGTATTGTTATATTTTTATAAATATTTTAATAAATATTCAATAAGTATCATTTAATTAATTCTTCATGAATATAATTTCTTTGTATTATGAGAAAAATGGATGTGTGCGTATTGCGTTTACATGATCTTTTCCTCTCTAAAGATGTAGGGAATTAGTATTGTTATATTTTCGTAAATATAACACAAAGAATTTGTTTATTAATTCATTGTGAATGTGAATATAAATTCTATGCATTATTAGAACAATTAATTATTTATTCATAGATAATTTACTATTGTTTATTAATATGTAAGTTGATGTGTTTATTAAACAGACTATGCATAATCAAGCATAAATCTCCTTTGACATAATTATTATAAGCAAAGTAGCTAAAAATATTTTATACGAAGTTTCTGCTTAGGAAAGAATTTTATATTTTGAAATACATTTAGCGTGATATTTTGATTTATATAAAGGAAGATAAAAATTGTAATTAATATTATGCGAGTCATTGTTTGCTTAGAAAAGTATTTTCTAATTCAGATTCTTTATTTTCATCACTGTTCAAATTCATTGTCATCATCATGAAGTTCATGCTCACTGGGTTAATCAGTATCTACTGCAGAAGTATTTATCTTTGAGAACTTAAAGAGTTTTATCTTTTTCATTTCTAGATAATTTTATGCTTGTACACTATTTCTTAGAAATAAAGCGTCTAACAAGAATATGAAAATAATTTGGAACACAAAACTGAGCTGCTTATAAACTAAGTCATCCCAATGTTATATAAATTCAGAGAAATGTTTATTGCATATGAAGAAAGAAAAGGCAGGTAAGAAATAAGAATACCCATTCCAAGGATACTGAAAAGATGATTGATTACAGATAAATAGTTTTCCCTGGCTTATTGATTTTCAAAACATGGGATGACTCTAGTCCACATGCTCTTCAATGAGTTAATGTACACAATATCCTCTGATTTATTTTTGTGGATGACGCTTTCTATTTATGACTTCTGAATGTTGCAATGAGGGAGCCGCTCTCTCTCCGTTAAAAACTATATGCCAAAGCTTAGAGCTTGACTTCAAATGATTGAAAATAAAGATTAGTGAGAAATATGTGGTCATTTTACTAAGTATCACATAAAAAAAACTAAACGTAGAGAATGTTAATATTGCATATTCAAATAAAGTATAATACTTATGATTATATCTGTGTGGTGCTTTAATCCTTACATCACTCAAATTTATTCTGCATTTGTGAACTGTTTATTTTATAAAAATTATTGTTAAAATATACAAAATCTGCTATGCTAATTCAGAAACTGATTTTATGAATATAACAATTAAAAATATTATGGAGATTAATAATTTAAAAAAAATGTTATTAATGCATCATAAATTTTATGACATTTATTGAGATTTAAATAAAGTTAATTTCACTAACCCTCACCTGGATAAATGAAAAACATGGGCAACTCATGTTAAAGAAACTATGAAATTACACAAAGCCAAACTCAAATTGCATACCAATTAGCAGGAATTAAATATGTGTGTTAATATTTTATAAGTCAATTATTTGCTATTTATAAAATTGACATCATAGCTTATATCACATAATTTAATATATTTCCTTATAAAAATAATTGCAATGAGTTAACTTAGAGTTTAATTTTAAGGGAAAGTATATATTTTAGTAATAAATATCAATCATAAAACAACTGACCCTCTATATTACAGAAATGCTTTTTAAGCATTACAATAATATAAATATAGCAATTGATGGAAACAAATTTTATTATATTTAAATGATAATTCGAGTTGATTTTTATGCAATTACTACGCAGTTCAATATTTGCATATTTACATTGCTTATGTAAATTTTATTTAAATTATGAGAACTGCCATTGTTAGAAAAACAGATGGTATTATTACTTGGTATATTGATTTATTAATAAATAAAAATTATAAATTACTATCATTATTATGCAATAATGTAGATATGAATGCAAATCTTGTTTATACAAAAGTTATTTATGGAGTAGTTGTTTTGATATGTAACCAACATTATATTACTAGTGCTTATGATCTCAAAAATGTTTAATGTTAAATGGGGAACTGCTTCACTCTAATGAATTTTATTAAAAAATTAATTATAAAAATTTCATTATAAGCAACAATCGTACTATTTAATTGGGAATTTATAATAATATTCTTAAGAAAACATTTTAAATGTTTAAGGAGATCAAACATTCATAAATTATACAAGTAGAATTATGTGCTTGTAATGGAGTTCTGAATCAACTTTTACTTCTAACAAACAGAATGATTTTTGCAAATAAAATTGTCTCATTTTGTGCTTGAAATTGTAGTTTTATCCTTGTATCTTGGACTTACAAAACATTCGCCATTGTTGTATTTTCCCTTTTTATTGAATAACTTTTAATTTACTTCAATTAACTTCATTAATTTCTTTTGGCAAAATACTTATAAAAACATTTGCCTATCTTCATATGTGTCTCGATAAAATATATTGCTTAGTATTTAAGAAATTTTATTTATTTTGCATATTGCTTTGGAGGATTCTTTATTCACATTGAATCAACGCCCGTGTATATATCTTCAACATTTTATGTGGAATAAAACAAGCATCAGCCATCTGTTGGTTTTTTTAGCAGAGTGCAACAGTCACTTCATTAATGTCATTCCTTCTGTTGCATTACTAAACTTGAATAATATCTTGTTTTTTATTAGTTTTATCAATGATGAAATTGTAACATGTTTTATATTTTGTTTTTCCTTATTTTGAACGGATTTTTGTTTATAAATATGGTTTCTCCTAAATTAGATTCTTCACTACTTACATCGCTGTAAACAAATTCACTATCATGAGAACTGTGTATTTCTTAAGCAGGTTCATCCTTATAGGTTTGATCAATAGCCAGCTGAAGATTCAACTTCATCAGATAGAATTCTCAAACGTTCCATCTCATTTTTTATATTCTATTGGTATTTAGTTGTATATCATTATTTAGAAATAAAATGGCAAACAAATGTACAAAAACACTTGCAAATAAGAAACTTCTACTTATAAAAGAAATTTTGAAAAAAAGTAAAGACCAAATGTAGAATAATCATTATGTATATTGCTTAGCTATAAAATCTTATACAAACCAAAAATTGTGTTCATAAAAATTGATAAATAAATATCTGTTAAATATACAAACAATTTCTCTTTTAAGTTTCAGTTATCTATTTTATGTAAATAAATCCATAAAAAGTGAAGAAAAATTTTATTAAAGTTTTAAAAACGATGGATGAGTTTCTTGTTTTTACAGTAAATATAATTATAAACTGCAAGTAATAAAATTAAAAATGTACAATCAATGCAAAAAATATTTTAAAGTTAAAATTTTCTTTTTAATTTTCACATGAAAAATTATCTTGTATAGAATATTAATATTTTTAGCTTTAAGTTTACGTAATGATTTAAATAGATGATGTTTACAACAATAAACTTACATAATGCCAAAGGAACATACATAATATATACAAGTTTCTTTTCAAGAATATATTCTTTACAAGTAAACATATATATTTAGCTGCAGTTTTTAAAAACATTTTACAAAATTACATTCCTCTTTAATTTTTGGTAAAAAAATGCAGATAATACAAATTGATAATAATATATTCCTTAACTTTATATCAAAGTTAACCATCTAAAAATATCTTTGTAATTTTATAAGCTAAATTAAGTTTAACACACTTTTGAAAATAAAAGAACAAAAGTTCTGAATAAAATAAACATTATTTTCTTAAATACTTTATAATTTGAAAAAAAGATGTTAAGAAGTATTTGTTAGTTCTTTTTGCATTAATTTACGTTAATAAATCTATCTGATTACATGTATAAAAAATTTAAAAATGATAAAAAGAAAAAATATTTTGGAATGTAAAATATGCTTAGCAATTCTTGAACACTAAAATATTTTCTGTACAATAAAATTGTGTTTTTATAAAAAATTTTTTAAATATTGCTTAAAAGTTTTAACGTAAAATCATATTTTAAATTCTAGCCAATGACTTTAATTTTCAGTGTTGTTAGAAGATCGCATAGTTTGTTTTCTTTTTTGGGCCTTTTTTGATGGTAATTTTCGCTGTATTTCAAATTTTTTATGACTTTTTGAATCGAATTACAGGTATTAATTGTATTAGCAGCTTGCAATTTATCTTAGAAAAATTTTTAATTTAAAAGATGACTATCTACACATTAAATAAAAAAAATTTACTTTTGCAGTTTTTAATTAAAGCTTGTTAAAATAACACTCTCATGTATGCAAAAAAAAAGTTAATCAAACATGACACAAATTTTAATTAAATAAAAAAAGAACAATTTGAGCTAATATAAATTTATAATTAAAGAAAACTAATTGAAATAAAATGAAACCAGGCATTTGTCATTGACAAATTATTAATATTTTGTTTGAAATATATTTAGTGAAAAAAATGTATTTAATTTCACCCTCAATTTTTTAAACATGATATTTTATTCCCATTTATGTTTATAATATCTTTATTAAGACGCAAAAATCAAAAAGAAATGCTATACTGAGTGTCTTTTATTCATATAAATAATGAAATTTATAAATTTTCACGTTTTTAAAAAATATAAAACTTTGTTTTTTAAATAGATGAGTTGTATTCTTAAGTTGAATTACAGGTGTTCAATATTTACAACTTGTGATTTATCTTATTTAAAAAAATAGACATGTAGACACTAAATAGCAAAATATTTTTATTCTGCTGTTTTTTTATTGAAATTTATATTACATTCAAAGTTTATTAAAACAATTCATGCAGGTCAAAAATTCTTTAAATAATTTTTATTTTGAATTGACAAATATTTTAAGTTTGTTTGGCTTTAGAAAAAAAAAAAAAAAAACTTGCGATACTAATTTTTAATTAAACCATGATAAAGTGTCAAAAACAATTTAGTAAAATTAATTTAGTCATGGCATTTTATTCCCATTTATGTTTATCCTTATTAAAAGGCAGAAATCTGAAGGAAATACGATAATTGCCATCCACCCTTTGGTACGTGCGTATTATCCCATTGACCATATCAGCGAAAAAATAAATGTCTTCACCATATAAAATATAAAATAAAGTTTTTATCTATTTCTATTTTAAATATGGTTCTAAGATATAAGTAAACTATTCTGCTTTTCCTTCATATTTCGGAAAAAATATCAAAATTTGAAATTATAAATTAGCAAATCGACTGGCACAAACTTCGTTTCAAATTAGACCGGGGGATAAGAAACCATTGGGTTACTAAAATTAAGTCTGAACAATAGTCACATTTTATACCGCCAAATTATTGCTACTACTCTCTTCAAGTGCGCATGCGTTAGAATTCCCATTTGGAGCCGACGTTCCGGGCACGGTCCCGAGACGCTAGTGTTGTTTGATGGCTCAGCTCCGGCCACTGATGAGTGCTGCCCAAAATAAACCGGGCTGTTGCTGGATGATAAGTAGTGGGCCAACAGATTCTGGCCATTGTTGGCCCTGAAGCTGTTGGCCACCAAAATTAAGACAATTAGTTGTAGTGCTATGTTTTATTTTATCAGCAAAGACTATTTTTTCCAAATAACAGTTTTTTTGTGATGTTAATGAATTTTCAGATAACTTCTTACTTTTCAACCCTCTAAAAACAATTTTTCAGAAAGAAATCTAATTTGCACATTTATTGTGTATACCGCGTGACAATGTGACGTCAGATAGAGCGAAGTGCTTGTATCAGCGTCGGCCAGTTATGTGAGTGGCGGAATATTCGATGTTGTGTCTGTAAGCAAAGAGAACTATGAGATAAGTATGCATTTATTATTGTTGTTTTTATCAGGATAGAATTGTTAAGAATGATATATTTTTCATGTTGAAATATTATTTAATTACTTGTTAAGAAAACTTCATAAACTATTGAAAACATGACAAGAGAAAGACATTGGAAAATGTTTGTCATTGCATGTTTTAGAATAATTTCATTGCCGTGTTCGGAATAGAAAAATGTATCATGCACAGAAGCATTTTTTTCATTTCATATAGTAGTTATATTTAATCAATTAGGATAATAAATTTCTCAATGCTCAATTTTTTTAAACGAATTCGAGTGTTCTAATGCTTAAACCTATTTATTACATTTTTTGTTTGTTACGAAGCAAGTTTATGAAATAAATGACAGCCTAAAATTATTCTATTTGAAAAAGCTTAGATGTCTATTTTCAATGAATTAATATAGGATCTTGTAGCACTTATGATCAAACAATTCTATGCGAATGCCATATAAACTTTAATTCTTTTATTTTTAAAATGCTTTCTTATTTACAATTTTTTTAAGTCAATTTTTACTGACCGAAATATTTTGTCTTATGGATTCGTGTTTTAAATTTTGCATACTCAAAGATCTGTTTTAAGGAATGAAAAATTTTACAATGCATAAACATTGCAAAATATTTATTGCATGTATAACGTGGTTTTTATGTATAACCCTGTCGACGATTAAAATAATTTCTTAGCGAAATATTTTTGTAACAAAAACTCGAAAAATGTATAAACTTGAAAATATAATACTAAAAATATTAAATTTTACAATTTCTGTCGGAATCTAACAGATTAATTGCCACAAATTTGAAAAAATCCCCATCTGGAATTCTATGGTTGAAAAATTAATATTGTCGCGCAGATGAAGTGAATGTAGTAAAGCCAATGGAAACGAAAGCGCTCAAGATTAAATCAAGATTTTATTATGTCTTAATCAGTCGCTACTTATATACAGTTTTGGAATTTTCCAGACTTGGAAGGCCCGCTGAAAATTGGAAACTGATTCTTTTACAGTAACGTAAATGGTTTTATTGTTATAGTAAATGGTCGACCGGATAAAGTGTAAATGAATAATTTAATCTTATATATATATGTACACATATACATACAATTAAAACAATTTTTTTCTCCTTTACCGATTTACAAAGTCTGATTATGATGACAATATTGTTCTAGATATAATATTGTCAGAGTTATTTTTATTTACTTTTGATTTTTCTCTTAAAGGAATTGAAGTAATTTAAAGAACTTAAACATAATTTTAAACAAAGTAAATTAGTAAAGTATACAAGTTATATGAGTATATGAGAAACAGTTAAAAATGTTTATCTGTTTTGATTTTACAGATACTTCTAATTTTGAAATTCATTATACAGTTTCAAAATAATAACAAATAATGTTTAAAATATTGCATTTGTAAACTGCATGTTTATTTTAATGTTTTATTTTAGTAAGCATTATTAGGTTAATCTTCCAGCCAAATTATTTTCATTTAAGCCAATTATTTGTCGCTATTTTTTATCAAAGAATTATCAAAATTGATGAATGTTGATTTTTCATTTGCTACTTATTGTTATTTATTGTAATGTGTATGTATATATATTGAAATATCAATATGGATATAAACTAAAACTAAAC
>JAJQOW010001734.1:0-35720 GCA_037975125.1 Latrodectus hesperus | reverse complement strand
GGGAAATAGAGTTCTTTCCTCAATGTTTTTTAAATAAATAAATAACAAATAATTCATAAATTGTTCTTGTTGTCGTCATGAGTCAGCTAGGCTGGAAATATGGAGTGCGCTGCTCCACTTTTCCAACTGAACCCTATTTTGGTGTGGAGTCCAACTTCTTCAGTACACACATGCCATAGGGACCCGTTTATAGGGTAGGCAACCATTCACGCCTCATTCATACAAGGAAAGGACAAAGACAGGATAGATAGAGAGAGAAAGTACATCCATGCCCGAACCGGGATTCGAACCCAGGACCTGCTATCCGCAGCCAGACACGTTGATCACTAGATAAGTTGGGCGTAATTTCATAAATTGGCGTTTTTTTCCGTCGCATTGGGTTGGGCGTAATTTCATAAATTCATAAATTAAAATTATTTAATAATTTATGTTAGAATTACCATCTTTGATAATTCTAACAAAATTTATTAAATAATTTTAATAAATTTATTTAAAAAATGCTAAGCTGTGTGTTATCAGTTAACTAAAAACTTCAAATGCTTCTTTTGTTTTGGTAATATATTATGCATATCCATGGAAACGAAGTCATCCAATTTCCCGTGGTACATTATGATCACCTGTTACATATGATATGTTAAGCAATATTTCTATTAATTTCATTAATGATGGTGCTCAATTCGAAGCTTTTTCAGAAAGATCAGGGCATTATTTCTTCACAAAAATGACAGATCTTTAGTTAACATTCCTAGCAAACAAAACTAATGAAAATGAATAGGGGCTTACTGAATTACCTTGAAAAAAGTACACAAGGAATGTTATAATGGGATTCAATTCATAGAACTGAATACTAGCTACTGAAGTTAAGCTGAGAGATTCTGATTAATCTTACCTTACTATATTGTCTCATATCTGCAGAATTTCATCCGGTATGCAGAACTGTAGCGCCTATGAATATCATTCGTAAGGAAGTCTATCTGCTCGATTGTCTCACCACTCACTATCCTATAATTACTAAATCTTCCTAATAATTCAACTAACATGGTTCAAAGACATGTGATAGTGGCTCACATAACAGCATAAATACATGCTCTGTATGTCTGAATCAAGGCTTTCATTTTACTGTTTGGATGGAGGGCTCTGAGTTAGTCTTTTAAAGTGAAAACATTATTTGATATATTGTTGCTGTTGTTACACATGACACTTAAACAAGTCCAGTTCGATAACCAACGGCTACCCGAAATTAAGGCAGTCTTTCTTTTAATCAGAGCACCACGAAGGTGAAAGTATGTCTTTGCTATATGATTCCTCTGATAGAGGGCGTCACCAGAAAATGCACTACTGCCTCAATTTAAACTTTGATTTGGAAGTGGAGGAAAGTTTCTCTAGACCATTACAACCATGGTAACTTCTCAACGACAGACCCCAGAGCTTTCGATTCCATAGGTTTATAGGAACATCTGCATCGCATGTACTCAGTGGGTCTTTGCTGGCATTGGGAATCGAACCCAGCCCTTCCGAATGAAACCACTAGACTACCATGGCTTTAATCTTTAGTAATGTTCTGAGAGTATTTCTCTTGTTGTGACAGGATCCCTTTTCTCACAATATATGTTAGGCTTAACAGCGAGACCTATGGATCCATTTTAAATGACCATATACCTCCTACATGGAGACAGCTTTATGAAATGGATTCTTGTTACTTTCAGAAATGTGATAGCTTCAGACTGCTATGTCCATCATGCCTTGGTATAATAAAAGTTCAAATCCTCTCTTACACTGGCAAATCCACAGACGGGATGTTTACCCTATCAAGCAATTCCGTGCAAGTTCGAGCATTAACTTTGCTTGATTCCGCTTTTAGCAATAAGCGTGTTCAATTCGAGGGTATTTACATTTGAGGAGAAACTGTTTTCAACGCTTGGATGGAAAATTCATTCATTTTCCTGAATACCTCCATTTTGCCATACTTCGAGAACATTGGTTCTTTTTTTTTTTCAAATTCTGATGTCCAACTACTTATTAATATACATATTGTATAAAATATTCATCAGACGCTAACTTTTTTATAAAAGATATGATATCGTATAAAATTAGGAATATGAAAAGCATAAAAATGTTCAATTCTTGAAATTAGAGTTTTCTGAATACATCTTGCAGAAAATATAAACTGGTTCTTTTGTAATCATTACTAAGAGACCTTATCATGATTACATTCCAAAATTAAAGACTCTATAAAATCTCTCTTAATAGGATTTTTCAAGACATAAGACGAATAATTTAATAAATGCGCTGATCTTCTATGGATTCAAAAATGAAAATTCCAGTAATGCAAATGTATAAATAAGTAATGTAAACTCCACATTATAAAAGTTTATAAAAAAATTCAGCTTAACTATGCATTCATGATATAATCGAAAGTATTGCATGCGTTATATCTAAAAAGCCAACACGATTATCAAAGTATTTTATCACGATGGTTTATGAAGTGTTTAAATTATTACATTTTCTATGATAAAGTTATTAATTTTAGTACAAATTTTACATTACAAAAAATAATTTTTTTTGGGGGGGGACTTGCAAATACAAAATTTGTAAAAGCTTTGTAATGGCTATTCATTTGAGATTTATTTAATTCATTTAGATATGATTTAATAATTAAAACATTTATTTAGTTTGTATAAAATTCTGTTTTAAATATTTAACATTTACTTTGATTTTTACATTAAAAATTATTGTTTGATAAGAAAATATAAAGAATAGTCCTAAAAAGAATATTTTTTGTTAAAATAGCATGTGTATAAATGAGACAAGGGTAATTGTTTCTGATAACAGCAATAAGAATTCGAATTCATATGGAACATATATAAAAAAGAAAGTTATATAAAAATATTCATATCACAATTACAGTCAAACTAAGTAATCAATTAATACAATTCAGTATTTTTTTTAATTTATGAATGAAAAATGAGTGGAATATTCTTGGTTTAAATGTATAACGCGATATTTGCGGAATCATCTATTATAACGAAATATGGCGAATCTGACATTAAAGGTAATACAAGTATTCTACATTAAACGGCCTAGGGTTCATATTTTCAGATATCATTTCCCAAAAAAACGATTAATAAATGATGAAAAACGTGTTCACGATATGTCTCCCGCAAAATAAACACATTTGATTTAAGAAGGGAAAAGGACGAAGACCCTGACCCGATGGCTGAAGGAGGTAGAAAAGACACAAAAACAGTCGAGGTGATTGATGGAGGGCCATTGCACGTGATCGAGCTAAGTTCAGAAGAATCTAAGAGACAGCTTTGGCCTGTAACAGGCTACTGTGCTGACGAGGGCGAAAAACCTTATAATTAAAAATTAAAATTCATTTTTATGAGCATAAGTCATATATTGTTCAAATGTATGTTGTTGTAGTTTTTGTTACTAATGACACTTGGACAAGCCAAGCTCGCTATGTCTTGGCTATGCGAATTTAAGTCAATTGGGAGCGTCTTTCGTTTTTATCAGAGCACCATGAAGGTGAAAGCACGACTTTTGCTCTACGCACATGCCATAGGGACCCGTTTATAAAGTAGGCAACCCTTCACACCTCATTCATACAAGGAAAGGACAAAGACAGGATAGATAGAGAGAGAAAGTACATCCATGCCCGAACCGGGGTTCAAACCCAGGACCTCCTTATCCGCAATCAGGCACGCTGACCACTAGACAAGTTGGGTGGTGTTCAAATATATTGTAATTATGAAGAGTAGTTAAACCATTCGCTTTCCATAGCAATATATATATATATATATATATATATATATATATATATATATATAGGATTATTATAAAAAACTATTCCATCATATGGGCCCCTAATTATCATACCATTTACAGAAAGTGACTGAAATTTTGTCATGAGGTATTTTAAAGAATGCGCTTAAAATTGATATGAAAAACAGTAGACTAATCTAACAATTACGGTTACAATGAGACCATTTGGAAAATATCAAATAGCAACACTAAGTTCTTTGTATTGGAATGTATACTCACATGTATGTATATATAAGATACAAAGTAAACTTTTTTGAAACTACATTTTTCTTCGATACTGTGTTTTTATACCATATATGTACCAGGAGTTTATTTCTTTCAAAAAATGAGGTGGAATTCAAGAAATTTTTTGGTTTGTAAAATTTTCTATAAGCGAAACAACAAGATATAAAAAAATGAACCATAATTTTTGCCAGCAGGAAATTTGTAATTCTTTCGAAATTTGGTATTACGAGAAATGTTTTATGTCTATGTGTATGCGTTTTCGCAAATAAATAGTTTTTTTATCATTAAGGAGAAACAATTTAATAGCTTCACGTAATAAAGTTGTTAAAAAAGTATCATTTTGCAAATTTTATGCAAACTATAGTAATTAATATAAATAAATTAATTAGTATCTTATATTAACATAATACTAAAAGCTTGCTAATTAACGAAAACAAAAATGTCAAGGTATTTCTTAAGGGATTTATGTGAAATATTCCGAGGAAATATGCATAAAAATAACTTCAAATAAACATAATATGAATTAAAATATTGAAATCAAAAATATTTAAGTTTCTTTTTAAAAAATAAAAATTTTTCAAAATGATTAAATTTTCTTTTATTTATTTAATTGATATATTTTACTTTCACTTGTTTAATAAAGAAAACTAAATTTATTTTTGCAAAATTATTTATAATAGAAAAATTATAAATTGTAAGTGATGAAAATAAATTAAGCTTAATCAAAGTATTTACATAATTTGTAAACAATGGATTTTTAATATGCTGATATTTTTATTAAACTACGAAATGGAGATATTTGAAACCTATTAATTGTTTTAGCTCGAGGAAATTTTTCTCCTATTATTTACAGTTAAAATATTTGATAAAAAAAGTATAGAATTTTCATTTAATTTGTGATAATTACAAAAAACACTATTAATACTGGAACTCTGATTACTTTATCTAATTTATCTTTTCAATTTTTTAAAGAATACAAGTGGTAATTATTTCAGAACAATTAAAATGCTCTCATTCATATGATGACAGTAAAAAAAATTTCCATTATTATCAAGAATATTAAGGATATTTTAATGACTGTAACAATTGAGTTGCGAGAATTTAATGAAATTAAATAATTATTTTTCAATTTAAAAATTAAACTTTAATAAGTTTTGTGTAAATTGTTTGAGTCTTACAACGGCTCAGTAGCTTATATCGCTTCTTGTCGTAGGATCAGCAAAGTGCAACATTATTTGCAGCGGTAAGTGTCATTAGGACGGTGCCCACATTCTCCCCTAACCGGATTGATTCAACTGCGTGGGCTGGAAACATGTCTGCGTTAATCAGTGACGTCTAAGGCAGGTCGCAAACTCGGTAGACAATCCGATTGCGACGCCGTCTTATAGTAGACAAATGTGATCTCCTCGATGTCTTAGTGTGACGTAGCTAAAACGCTGTATCTGACATCATGGAATTTTAAGCCAATGAGAGCGCTGTCTCGCGGAATGTTGCCAGATATTTCGAACCTGCAGAATCGTCTCGCGCTCCACTCCTTTTCTGACGTAACTAAGACCTCAGTGACGTCATTTGGTCTGATGCGATTCTTGTGAGAGGCTTTGAGCATCTCGCGAGACAAGTCTCGTGCGATCATCTACGAAATTGCGGACTGCCTAAAGTCCATCTGCTCAGTTGACGTGGAAGTGGAGAGGAGGGTTTCAGCTCAGTTTTGAGCTCGTCCCTTGGCCATATTTCAAAATTACGAGGCATTTAGTGATAGGCGAGTGTTTCAAATCCATTAACTTTAAAGAACATTCCAGGGCTCACTTGTACTGCTGTAGTTTTGTAAATAATAATAAAAAAAATTCTATTTATTGAACTAAAATTTAAATTATTTACTTTCAGAAAATGGCCATAAGGAATTGCCAGCCGCCCAACTTGTCTAGTGGTCAGCGTGCCTGAGTGCGGATAAGGAGGTCCTGAGTTCGAATCCCGGTTCGGCATGGATGTACTTTCTCTCTCTATCTATCCTGTCTTTGTCTTTTCCTTGTATGAATGAGGTGTGACTGATTCCCTACCCTATAAACGAGTACTTATGGCATGTGTGTATTGAGAAAGTCGGACTCAGTACCAAAAATATGGTTCAGTTGAAAAAGTGGAGCAGCGCATCCCATATTGCCAGCCTGGCTGGCACACGACATTAACAGCAAAGTCGTACTTCATGGTGCTCTGATTAAAACGAAAGACGCCCCCAATTGACTTAAATTCACATAGCCAAGGCATAGGGAGCTTGGCTTGTCCAAGTGTCATTAGTAACAACAACAAAAGGAATTGCAGGAACAAGGAATGTAAAATTTTTGTACTGTAAAAATTCCATTTTAAAATACAGTTGTTGATCGGTTAACGAACACAATCCGTTACAAGACTATGTGCACATCCGAATTGTTCTTTAACCGATCATCAATTCACCATCGATAATTTTTTGAAAAACCAATTTATTCGTTCTGGAGAATGTAAAAATGAAAGTAAAAAAAAGTATATAATTTCTTATTAAGTTTATTAAAAAAATTATGCATATGTATAGTATTGCATACTAATTAGTGCTTTTAATTTTTTTTGCTTATGGGGCATTAAAGATCATGTCCAATGTCGATTGTTTTTCTCTCTTGTTTAAGGCTATCCGGAAGTAATTAATGATATTGTTGTTGTAAAATTTACTAACCTATTGATGCCAGCTTGGTTTGAGTGTCATTCTAAGATAAATGTTCTGACATCCTCCCACTTCTTCAACGAATGAACGAGGGGGTGGGTACTCAAAATGAAATCAGTTTCAGTTTTGAATGAAATAAAAACTGAAGCTGATAATATACTTTGTTATAAATATTCTATTAAACTAAACTCCATGGCACGACAGCCCATGTGGGCCAAGACCAACAGTGCCCATAACTGTTTTCATGACCGAGGGCCCTGGGGTGTGAAGCATATGTCCCAGTTATGGTGGTCAGCCTAACGTAAGAACTCCAGTGTTTAGTTCCCAAGCATGCTTGGTACTCAGTTAATTGACCCACTGAAGGGATGAAAGGCTGAATCAACCTTGCCAGCCCGAGGATCGAACCTCGGACTTGTGTCATGAGATCGTGAAGCGCTGCCACTAACCCACCGGGCTTCATAAATATTCTATTGGAAAATATTTTTTTTTTCATTAGGGTACTTTAAAATTTAATAGGCAAGCCACGTAATTCAAGAGAGATGAAAAACTATTTTTGGTCCGTTGGATTTGACAACCTTGCACATCATGCTTCGAGAGCCGATACGTGTTCGTTAGAATTCGTTTTACTTTGTTATCGAATATGTGCTCGTTATCCGAACACAAAATTCTTTCGTGAGAGTGTTCGTTGTCCGATTTATTCGAACTGTTTCTTAAACAATAACCCACTATATGTTTTAAGAAAACATAAAAATGTAGCAATAATAAAAACATAAGCATCATAGAATCCAGTTATCATCAGCGCGACAGCCCTTTGTGGGCATTTGGGCCTTGGCCTTCTTCAGAAGTCTCTGTCATTCCGCCCTTTTTCTAGAAATCGACCTCCAGTTCTTGACTTATAATATGTTGAAGTCTTCTTCCAGGCAGTCCTTCCATCTCTTTTTGGGTCTTCCTCTTGGTCTATTACAGCAAGGGGTGGTGTTGAAGACCTTTATTGGTGTTCTCTCTGTACTCATTCTCATGAGGTGGCCTGCCCATCTCATTCTAGATAGTTTTATGGATTTAATGATGTCTTCTTCTCCATAGATTTTGTACAGTTCAAAGTTATACCTTTTATAGAAATCAGTGTTCTCGTCAAATCTAGGAATGATTAATAAAATTGTAAAACACGGTACTCTATTTAAAAGTACTCCTTAATAAGTAAGTACATATTTTCTGTCAAGAACACAAAATAACACTCATTAAAACAGATCGTGATAATTAAATAATAATCAAATTCGAAAACTCTACATAGTAGATTTAACTAAAATTACATGATTTTGTATTTCAAAACAAGAAATAATACATTACTGGCCATTAAAATTGCTACACCAGGAAATCGGCACACCACACACGTGAAATGTGCATGACAGGTAGAATTTGCTCTGATATGCAAATGATTAGATTTTCAGCGCATTCATACAAAGCAGGCGACAGTAGCGACATCTTCAATGTGTATAAAACCAGAGATTTTACAGCAGTTTTCTCATACTCAATTTCCGTTTCAACGTTGTTTTCACAAAGAAAGTTGTTGTAATGCCTCGTGTAAGAAGAAGAAATGCCTATCAGCACGTGTCTGACTTTGATCATGTAAAAATTATAGCCTACCGAGATTGCAGTTTATCGTACCGCAATATTGCTGCTCGCGTCGGTCGAGACCCTATGACTGTTAGCAGAATATGGAATCGATGGGTTCAGGACAATCATACGGAACTTCATGCAGGATCTCAGCGACCCGCCATCACTAACTGCAGAGAAGACAGACATCTTATCCGCATGGTCACAAGAGATCGCACAGTCACGTCACGAACCCTGAGTCGAGAAATGGAGTCATTTGCAAGGCAACAGGTTTCTGCTCGAACAGTTCGACGACGTTTGCAGCAGCATTTATTATCTGCACGGCGACCATGTCTTCGGCTACCATTGACGCTGCGTCACAGACAGGAGCGCATTCAATGGTGTGATCAGCGACGAACCTGGACGCGGGAATGGCATCACGTCATCTTTACAAATGAACCTTGTTTCTGTATACAGGACCAAGATGGCCGCATCCGTGTTTGGAGGCATCGTGGAGAATGCGCATTGCCAGCTTGCATTGGACATCGCCATACTGGCCCATCTGCTGGAGTGATGGTGTGGGGTGCCATTGGATACACGTCTCGATCACCTCTCGTTCGCATTACCGGCACTTTGAACAGCAACCGTTACATTTCCGATGTGTTAAAGCCCGTGGCTCTGCCCTATCTTCGAGGCCTCCCTGATGCTTTGTTTCAACAGGATAATGCACGACCGCATGTTGCCCGTACTATTCTGAACTTCCTTGATACAGAACAGGTTCGACTGTTACCCTGGCCAGCACGTTCTCCTGATCTGTCACCAATTCAGAACGTGTGGTAAATTGTTGCCGAGCGATTGGCACGCCATCACTCACCATCCACTACTGTCGATGAACTGTGGCATAGTGTTGATTGGTTGGTTGGGTTTTATGGCGCAAGGTCCAAAATTGGACATGCTGCGCCAAGAATAAGTTTTATGTAAATTTATTTCATTTTAACAATTTTTTTATTTATTTTCAAAAACCCTAGCAACATTAAAATATTAAAAAACAAAAATAAGTGTATATATTATATTAAAATCTAGTTATAAAATATAGAAAATGAAAATAACAATTATTTGTATAATTTTTTTTTTAAATCTAAAATACAGATTAAATATAATGTATAAAACCTATTGCCCTCAAGAAAGCGAATAGGTTTTTATGGGGTGGATCCCCTATTATATCAAATAAAATTATAAAATCAGTTTTAAAAAAGTGTAAACGTTGTTGGTTAAAATCTGGACATGATATTAAAATATGATAAACAGTATAGAGGTTCATCACACGTTTCACACCAAGGATTTAATTCATTCAAAAACAAATGTCTGTGTGTGAAACGTGTGTGTCCGATACGAAGGCGAGTCAATCTAACATCTGCACTTCGAACCGGTAAAACTGACAATGAGATGAGGGTTGGTTGGTTGGTTAGGTTTAATGGCGCAAGGTCCAAAAACGGACATGCTGCGCCAAGAATTAAGTTTAGAAGTAGATATTTTATTTTTTATTATTTTATTTATATTATTTTATTTATTAATTTATTTTAAAAACCCAAACAACATTAAAATTTTAAAAATCAAAAATCAGTGTATAAATATATTAAAATCAAATTACACATAAAAGCAAAATCAAAATATATATACTTTTAAAATTTAAAAAAAATAAATTAAATATAATGTATAAAACCTATTGCCCTCAAAAAGGCAAATAGGTTCCATTGGGGTGGTTCCCCAAGCAAATCAAATAAGGTTAAAATATCACAATTAAAAAAGTGTAAACGATATTGGTTAAAATATTTGCATGAAATTAAAATATGGTAAACAGTGAATGGTTCATCACACGTTTCACACCATGGATTTAATTCGTTTAGAAACAAATGTCTATGTGTGAAACGTGTGTGTCCGATACGAAGGCGGGTTAATCTTACATCAGCACTTCGTATCGGTAAAACTGTTAATGAGGTGATGTATGGAAATATGGCACGCAATTTATTGTTGACCTGCATGTTCCAAGACTCCTGCCAAAGATTTTGAGTAAATTTTTTAACACACCTTCTCACATCAAACAAAGGAATGGATGGAAGAGATGGGCCAGATGCAGATTTAGCAGCTGCATCAGCCCTCTCATTGCCATCGAGACCTACATGACTTGGGATCCAGCAGAATATTATTTCATATCCCTTGCCAGCAAGGGAATCTAATGCTCGGAAAATTCTAGACACAGCAGGATGACAATCAAAACTACTGTTCCGCAAAGCTTCCAACACACTCAAACTGTCAGTGTACACACAGTATTTAAAGGTATCACTTGTATTCATCTGCTGAAGAGCTTGATATAAAGCAGTTGCTTCAGCAGAGAAGATGGAACAGGATGGATGGAGGCTGTAGCTCAGAGTTTTGTTCTTAATAACTACAGCACAACCAACATGTCCTGCGGATTTTGATCCATCTGTGAAAACTGGTGTGTACGTGATGTACTGACAGCGATGTGAGGTATACAGCTGCTGGAAAACAGTAGCTGCTGTATCTGATTTTCTAAAACGAGCAAAAGGATTGATGATTTTAATCTGTGGATCATACCAAGGTGGATGAGAAAAATACTCCGTTTTGTCAAAACGGACATCATATAGGTCAGAAAGTATTAGATTAGATTTTGTTCGTGTGAGAAAAGGTGGAATGCTGTATGCACGAGCGTCATACAGCCTCATTAGTGCAGGTGTAGTAGTCATGGAACGTAATGGATGATGAGGGTCAGACATGATTTTTGCATAATAACTGAGAGACAGCTGCATTCGTCTCAGGTCTAAAGGCAGTTGATGACATATTGCATATAGACTCTGGACGGGTGATGTGCGGAATGCGCCTGAACATATTCTCAAAGCAGAGTGATGTATTGTATCCAATCTGCGTAAAACGGAAGACCTAGCAGATCCATACACAGAACACCCATAGTCAATACGAGATAAAATTAATGACTGGTAGACACGAAGTAGTGCCGTGCGATCAGCACCCCAAGATGTATTAGACAGCACCTTGAGGATATTAAGCGATCGCTCGCACTTCTTCCGCAAATGAAGAACATGCGGAAGAAAATTTAACTTTCGGTCAAATGTTATACCCAAAAATTTTATCTCGTTGACAACAGGGATAGGTGTATTATTTATATAGATAGTAGGATCATTATGTAGGCTGGTCTTCTTGCAGAAATGGACACAATTACTCTTGCTAGGAGACAATATGTGGCCATTCTCAGCACACCATGCAGCAAGTTTGTTGTCAGTTCTTTGTAGTTGTCTCTCAATTAAACGCATGTTAGAACCCTCACATGATATTTGCAGGTCATCAACATAAAGTGTGCCATAAACAGGAGGTGAAATTTGATGAAGAATGCAACTGATGTATAGGTTAAAAAGTGTGACACTTAAAATAGAGCCTTGGGGTACACCCTCGGCTTGCATAAAAGTATTGGACATAACCGAACCAATACGAATTTTAAAACCACGGGAGCACAAAAAATTTTCTATAAATATTGGCAAATTACCCCTAAAGCCAAAATCATACATCCTACGGAGAATTCAATAACGCCACGTACGGTCATATGCCTTCTCTATGTCGAAGAAAATGGAAACGAGATGATTCCTCCGCACAAATGCATTGCGGATCTGCGTTTCCAGGTATGTAATATTATCAAGAGTGGACCTTCCTTTACGGAAACCACTCTGATTGATATGGATACATTTATTTGTTTCTAAGACATAGATGAGACGGGCGTTGACCATACGTTCGAGAGTCTTACATAAGCAACTCGTCAGAGCAATTGGTCGATAACTTGAAGGAGCAGAAGGATCCTTATTAGACTTAAGGATTGGAATCACTATTGCTTCGCTCCAAAGTGATGGGAATTTATGTTCAGTCCAGATCCTGTTAAACAATAACAGCAAGTTCAACAGGGAATCTGGACTTAAATGGCGAAGCATTTGATAGCTGATTCCATCTGGTCCTGGGCTAGTATCATGGGCCTGCTGTAATACTCTCTTCAATTCCAGCATCCGGAATTCACAGTTGTAAGGCAAAGCTTGTCCATGGTTGAAACGAATTGGTGTTCGCTCAGCACGACTCTTTGTCCTTAAGAACGAAGGACTATAAGAGTCGTTGCTCGAGACGCTAGCAAAGGTTTCACCAAGGACATTAGCGATGTCCTTAGGAGAAGAGTGTACAGCAGCCCCGGACTTAAGAATAGGAATAGAGAATTCCCTATACATTCCATTGGCTGCCTTCACTCTTCTCCACAACTGTTTACTGGATGTGGAAGAAGTTATTGATGATACATAGCCGGACCAAGATTCCTTCTGACTTCGACGACGAGCTCTGCGAGCTAATGCTTTTGCTCTCTTATAGGCGATAAGATTCTCCGTTGTGGGGTACCTTCTGAATAGCCCCCATAACTTCCTCTGTTTCTTATAGGTGTTTTGACATTCATCATTCCACCAAGGTTTGCAACGCCGGTGTGGTATAGAGGAACACTTAGGTATTGATGCATCAGCTGCATTTATAATTGTTTCAGTGACTTTAGATACGGCATTATCAATATCATCGATCATAACCATTTCAATATCAACAACTGCCAATTGTGTAAATAACGTCCAATCTGCCCGACTGTACACGTAAGTAGGTAAGCGTTGTCTTACACTACTACCTCCAGTCTGGGAGATGACGAGAGGAAAATGATCGCTATTATGCAGATCATTTCCTACATTTAAATTTAACAAGGGCAGAAGAGATGGAGAACAGATGGCTAGATCGAGAGAATGAAACGTTCTTGTGGGTACATGGAAATATGTCTTCTCGTCGGTATTAAGCAGACAGAGACTATTATCTGAAATAAACCGCTCTATCTGCCGACCGCGAGAATTAGTATTATCATTTCCCCACAAAGAACTATGGCCGTTAAAGTCACCTAACAACAGAAATGGTGTTGGCAGCTGATCTATTAATGCATCGAGTTCCTCTTGGCGGATGACATCGTGTGGTGGCAAATACAAACTACAGACTGTCAATAAGCATGATGTGTGAATTCGCACAGCTACAGCCTGTAGTGCAGTATTTAAATGCTGGGCAGTGCTGGGATAGTTGTTAGATGTTAAAATGCAAACACCTCCAGACACTGCACCATCGTCACCACAGTCTTTTCTAAAGCTTTTAAACCCACGCATGGAAAAGTTATTGCTGGACTTCAGGAATGTTTCCTGAAGTGCAACACATGCGGGGTTGTAAACTGAAATTATAGACTTGATGTCATCATGATGAGAGCGCAAACCATGGCAGTTCCAAGAAACAAAGGAAGTTATTGTTGAATTTGAAAAGCTCCTTTCCCGGAGCTGGAAGGCATGTCATCTGACATCTCCTCGAGTGACAGATCTTCGTCCGAGGGATGTAGATATACGGCGTCAGCCTCCAGGTTTAAGGCTTTACGGGTGGATATGGAGGGCCTAATAATGCCCTCTTTTGCTGATTTTAGTTTTAAAGCCTTTACGGCTTTAGATTTAGCCATCGGAGCTTTTCTTCGAGTAGTCAATGTGGATGTCGATTTTGGCTTGTGTACAGATGTAGGGGGTAATTTAACAATCGGGAGTGAGAGAGCATCTGTTTGTGTACTAGTCGTTCTGGTGACTTTTGCGGCGACAGTTGCATAGCTAACTCCAACTTGAGGTGTACGAGCTGTAACAGCACGTCTCGCCTCGGGATATGAACAATTGTTCTTAACTTTAGTGGTTGTGATCTCCTTCTCCAGTACCCAGATAGGACAACTTCTAGCGTAGGAGGGGTGGTCACCTTTACAGTTGACACACCTCTCCTTTGCAGTACAGGACGAACTGTCGTGGCCAACTGCTGCGCAGCGAGCGCAAGTCAGTTTGCCTCTGCATGCCGCTTTAGAGTGACCAAATCTCTGGCACTGGAAACAACGCAAAGGATTTGGAATAAATGGCCTAACGGAGAGATGCATATACGCAGCATTAATATGCTGCGGTAGGTCTGGCGTCGCAAATGTCAGGATCAGATGTTTAGTGTTAATAACTTTATCATCTCTCCTGACAGTAATGCGTTTTACAGCGCAGACCTTTTGCTCTTTAAGATTTTCTAGTATCTCATCCGTAGGCGTGTTAAGCAAATCCTTCGCGGATATCACACCACGAGAAAAGTTAAGGTTTGTGTGAGGTGAGACAGACACCTCAAGAGTGGCTAGCATATTCATATTTTCAATTAAATTTGATTGTGTTTTTGATGCAACTTCTACCATTAAGTCGCCAGAACGTAATTTTCTGATGCTCTTCACATCACCGATTGTGCCTTTAACAGCTTTTTGAATGAGGAAAGGGGATACTGTATCAAAAGTACCCTCTTTCCGTTTGATTACATAAAATTGTGCATTCAAAATAAACAATGTGTGCTCCCGTGGGAGAATAGAAATATTTGATTCCATATCTAAAATGGAAAATTCGGGACCTGACGGCACCACCCACCACCGAGTCCAACAAGGGGATGCAGACCAGCTGCACCAGTGCTAGTCAGGTCCTATACGCTCACAGTACATCCCTGAAGTGGCCTCCACCCTTAACGAGTCACCCAGTAGATGTACCGATCGCTTGATCCATAAAGCCGATTGATGTGCTGAGGACCACAACACACCTCCCGTTTACCTGAAGCAGAGGCCAAAGTAATGTGTTGGTCTCTGGGGGCCTCAATTACCAGGACCCTCCTTTCCAGGGACACGGGTCTCCACGCACGGCAAACACGTGGGTGATTTAGTCCCCAAGAGGAGCTAATAGCAACAGAGCGGCGAAAGCTGCTCAAGGGGAGCCCTCAACCTCTTGCGAGGCAACCACGCTGAGGGAGAAGAGGAAGAAAAAGAAGAGTAGAAGAGAGAAGAAAAAAAGAAGAGGATAGATCACTAGGGTACCTCGGGATTGTGACACCCGTGTTTACCTAAAGAAGGTAAACCCCCTGAGGGGATGAGATGAGGGATGAGAAAATGGTATGTAATTTGTTGACGACCTGCAAGTTCCATGATTCTTGCCAAAGACCATATATAAAATTTTTTATAGCCTTTCTCACATCTGAGAGAGGAACCGATGGTAATATTGGATCTGATGCAGCCTTTGCAGCTGCATCTGCTCTCTCATTTCCTTCAAGACCCATGTGGCTTGGTATCCAACAAAATACAATTTCTTTTTCCTTGCCAGCAAGGGAATCCAATGCTTTAAAAATTCTCGACACAACAGGATGACAAATAACGCTATTGTTTTTCAAGGCTTCAATAATACTCATGCTGTCAGTATATATACAATATTGATGATAGTCATCTGTATTCACATGCTGAAGCGCGTAGTAAATGGCAGTTGCTTCAGCAGTAAAGATGGAGCAGGATGGATGTAGGCTGTAATTAAAATCTGTATTATTGGTAAAAATTCCACAGCCCACATGTCCTGCTGTTTTAGAACCATCTGTGAATACAGGTTTATATGATTGATACTGACAGCGATGAGAAAAGTATAGCTGTTGAAAAACAATAGGTGTTGTGTCGGATTTTTTGAACTGAGCAAAGGTATTTACAAAGGTATTTGTTGGTTCATACCAAGGTGGATAGAGAAATTGATCAATTGACTCTATCCGAACATCACATAGGTCTGTGAGCCAAAGATGTGATTTGGCTCTTGTGAGAAAAGGTGGGATGCTCAATGACCGAGCATCATATAGTCTTTTAAGAGAGGCATTAGGTACCATGGAACGTAGTGGATGGTCATGGGTCGACATGATTTTAGAATAATAATTGAGAGACTGCTGCATTCGTCTCAGGTCTAACGGTAATTGATGACATATAACGTATAGACTCTGGACGGGGGATGTGCGAAATGCGCCTGAACATATTCTCAAAGCAGAATGATGGATAGTGTCCAGTCTGCGTAAAACAGAAGACCTAGCGGATCCATAAACAACACAACCGTAGTCTATGCGGGATAAAATTAGAGATTGGTAAACTCGGAGGAGTGACGTGCGATCAGCACCCCAAGATGTGTTTGAAAGCACCTTGAGGATATTGAGCGATCGCTCGCACTTCTTCCGCAGATATAATATATGCGGAAGAAAGGTTAATTTACGGTCAAATATCACTCCGAGGAATTTTACCGCACTGACCACTGGTATAAGTGTGTTGTTTATATGAATAACGGGATCATTGTGGAGGCTAGTCTTCCTGCAGAAATGGACACAATTGCTCTTGCTAGGAGATAGTGTATGGCCATTCTCAGCACACCATGCAGCAATTTTATTAACAGATGTTTGTAATTGTCTCTCAATTAAATTCATGTTAGACCCTTCACAAGATATTTGCAGGTCATCAACATACAAAGTACCATGTACAGGAGGTGAAAGTTGATGAAGTATGGTACTGATATGAATATTAAAAAGTGTGACACTTAAAATACTTCCCTGAGGAACACCTTCAGGTTGGTTAAAAGTATTGGAAAAAAGGGTACCAATACGAACTTTAAAACCACGGGAGCGTAAAACGTTTTGTATAAATATCGGCAAATTACCCCTAAAGCCAAAATCATACATCCTACGGAGAATTCCATATCGCCATGTACGGTCGTATGCCTTCTCGATGTCAAAGAAAATGGAGACCAGATGGTTCCTCCGCACAAAAGCATTGCGGATTTGGGTCTCCAAATATGTGATATTATCAAGAGTGGATCTTCCTTTGCGGAAGCCACTCTGATTAATATGTATACATTTATTTTTTTCTAAGACATATACGAGACGGGCGTTGACCATACGTTCGAGAGTGTTACACAAGCAACTCGTCAGAGATATTGGTCGATAACTTGAAGGAACAGAAGGATCCTTACCAGCCTTAAGGATCGGAATCACTATTGCTTCGCTCCAAAGTGATGGAAATTTATTTTCAGTCCAGATCCTATTGAACAGGTAAAGTAAGTTCAACAGGGAATCTGGACTTAAATGAAGAAGCATTTGATAGCTGATTCCATCTGGTACTGGGCTAGTATCATGGGCCTGCTGTAATGCTCTCTTCAATTCCAACATCCGAAATTCACAGTTGTAAGGCAAAGCTTGTCGATGGTTGAAACGAATTGGTGTTCGCTCAGCACGACTCTTTGTCCTTAAGAACGAAGGACTATAAGAGTCGTTGCTTGAGACGCTAGCAAAGGTTTCACCAAGGACATTAGCGATGTCCTTAAGAGAAGAGTATATAGCAGCTCCGGATTTCAAAATAGGAATGGAAAATTCTCTATATATTCCATTGGCTGCTTTCACTCTTCTCCACAACTGTTTACTGGATGTGGAAGAAGTAATTGAGGATACATAGCGAGACCAGGATTCCTTCTGACTTCGACGACGAGCTCTGCGAGCTAATGCTTTTGCTCTCTTGAAGGCGATAAGATTCTCCGTTGTGGGGTACCTCCGAAATAACCCCCATAACTTCCTTTGTTTTCTATAAGTTTGTTGACATTCTTTGTTCCACCAAGGTTTGCAAAGCCTGTGTGTTGTAAAGGAACTCTTAGGAATTGACGCATCAGCTGCATTCAATATTGCTTCGGTGACCTTATATATGGCATCATCAATATCATCGATCGTAACCATTTCATTATCAATTACTGCCAATTGTGTAAATGACGTCCAATCTGCCCGACTGTACACGTAAGTAGGTAAGCGTTGTCTTACACTACTACCTCCAGTCTGGGAGATGACGAGAGGAAAATGATCGCTGTTATGCAGATCATTTCCTACTATTAGATTTAACAATGGCAGAAGAGATGGAGAACAAATGGCTAGATCGAGAGAATGAAATGTTCTTGTGGGTACATGGAAATATGTCTTCTCGTCGGTATTAAGCAGACAGAGACTATTATCTGAAATAAACCGCTCTATCTGCCGACCGCGAGAATTAGTATCATCATTTCCCCACAAAGAACTATGGCCGTTAAAGTCACCTTACAACAGAAATGGTGTTGGCAGCTGGTCTGTTAATGCATCGAGTTCCTCTTGGCGGATGACATCATGTGGTGGTAAATATAAACTACAGACTGTTAATAAGCATGCAGTATGAATTCTTAAAGCAACAGCCTGTAGAGTAGTATTCAATGGATGGGCAGTGCTGGGAAAAGTATTAGATGTTAATATACAAACACCTCCAGACACTGCACCATCATCACCACAGTCTTTTCTAAAGCTTTTAAACCCACGCATGGAAAAGTTATTGCTCGACTTCAGGAATGTTTCCTGAAGTGCAACACATGCGGGGTTGTAGGCTGAAATTATAGACTTGATGTCATCATGATGAGAGCGCAAACCATGGCAGTTCCAAGAAACAAAGGAAGTTATTGTTCAATTTGAAAAGCTCCTTTCCCGGAGCTGGAAGGCATGTCATCTGACATCTCCTCGAGCGATAGATCATCGTCCGAGGGATGTAGTGAAACAGCGTCAGCCTCAAGGGTTAAGGCTTTACGGGTGAATATTGAGGGCCTAGTATTCCCCTCTTTAGCAGATTTTAGTTTTAAAGCCTTTACGGATTTAGATTTTGCAATCGGAGCTTTTCTACGGGGAATGGTTGTGGAGGTTGATTTTGGCCTTTTCTCAGAGCTAGGGGGTAATTTGACTATTGCAAGTGAAAGAGCATCAGTTTGCGTGCTAGTCGTTCGGGTGACTTTTGCGGCGACAGAAGCATAGCTAACTCCTGCTTGAGGTGTACGTGCGGTAACAGTACGTCTCGCCTCAGGATATGAACAATTGTTCTTAACTTTAGTGGTTGTGATCTCTTTTTCCAGTATCCAGATAGGACAACTCCTAGCGTAGGAGGGGTGGTCACCCTTACAGTTGACGCACCTCTCCTTTGCAGTACAAGACAAGCTGTCGTGGCCAACTGCTGCGCAGCGAGCGCAAGTCAGTTTGCCTCTGCAATTCGCTTTGGAGTGACCAAATCTCTGGCACTGGAAACAACGCAAAGGATTTGGAATAAATGGCCTTACGGGTAGATGCATATACGCAGCTTTAATATGCTGCGGTAGGTCTGGCGTCGCAAAAGTCAGTACGAGATGTTTAGTATTAATAATCTGCCCATCTCGTCTGATAGTTATGCGTCTTACAGCACAGACCTTTTGATCTTTGAGATTTTCTAAGATCTCATCCGTAGGCGTGTTAAGCAAATCCCTTGCGGATACCACACCACGAGAAAATTTAAGGTTCATATGAGGAGAGACAGACACCTCTATGTTAGCAAGCATAGACAAGTTGTTTATAGCGTTAGCTTGTGCTTCTGAAGCGACTTCAACCATTAAATCACCGGAACGCATTTTCCTAATGCTCTTTACTTCGCCGATATTTCCACTGATTGCTTTTTGGATTAGGAAAGGGAATACATTTTCAAAGGTACCCTCCTTCCGTTTTACAACATAAAACTTAGCTTGTAATAAAGACAAAGATTGCTCCCGTGGGAGAGAAGAAATAGCAAAAGTTTCCATATTAGAAATGGAAAATTCGGGACCTGACGGCACCACCCACCACCGAGTCCAACAAGGGGATGCAGACCAGCTGCACCAGTGCTAGCCAGGTCCTATACGCTCACAGTACATCCCTGAAGTGGCCTCCACCCTTAACGAGTCACCCAGTAGATGTACCGATCGCTTGATCCATAAAGCCGATTGATGTGCTGAGGACCACAACACACCTCCCGTTTACCTGAAGCAGAGGCCAAAGTAATGTGTTGGTCTCTGGGGGCCTCAATTACCAGGACCCTCCTTTCCAGGGACACGGGTCTCCACGCACGGCAAACACGTGGGTGATTTAGTCCTCAAGAGTAGCTAATAGCAACAGAGCGGCGAAAGCTACTCAAGGGGAGCCCTCAACCTCTTGCGAGGCAACCACACTGAGGGAGAAGAGGAAGAAAAAGCAGAAGAGTAGAAGAGAGAGGAAAAGAAAGTAGAGGACAGATCACTGGGGTACCTCGGGATTGAGACACCCGTGTTTACCTAAAGAAGGTAAACCCCCTGAGGGGGTGGCATAGTGTTGAAGCTGCATTGACTGAGATCCCCGTACATGCCATACAATCTCTGTTTGACTCCATGCCTAGGCGGATAAATGCAGTTATTGCAGCCAGAGGTGGCTGCTCTGAGTACTGATTTCTCAAGATCTATACATCCTAATTTCCTGTAAATCTAATCACTTGTTCTTTCCCCTATAATGTATGTGTCCAATAAATATCGTTTTGTTATTTGCATTCCTTCTTGGTGAAGCAATTTTAATGGCCAGTAGTGTAATAAATAAATTAAATTAAATAATAATTATAATTGTAACATAAAAATATTTTCATAGTATAGCATATGTATAGTAATAGTATATAATAAAAGGGAAATTTCATTTTTATATAATAATTTTAGCATAAATTCTTCAATTTTTTGTCAACAAATATCAAAAATTAATTTCTTAATTATTGTTTTAATAGAAAGTGATTAAATGATAAAGGTGATACCCAACATATATTTATTACAATAATTGATTTATTACTTGTTGAAATTTATTTTTATAATGCAAAAAGCATTAACATTATACAATTACTATTTTATTAGATAAAAAATGAATTGTTTTCCTAATTTAAAGCGAAAACTATTTCATAAGTAAACCAATAATTTTGAACTGTTTGTGATTTGCTTAGTAAAAATTTATTTTTTCAAATACACAATACTGTACTTTCTGCGGTCACTTTTTCTAACGTAATATTTACAAAAAATTTAATGAAAAAATTAGCTTTATACTTTGGAAAAAAACTGAGTTTGCTTTTGCTATTCGAACTGGAAATATAACAAATCAAACATAAAACATTATTTTTGAAAAGAAAAGAGTAAAATAATCACTTACGTTAATATTTCTGTTCAACATTATGAACCCCATTTTAATTTGTTGTTTACTAATAACACTTGGACAAGGCAAGCTCGCTATGCCTTGGCTATTCGAATTTAAGTCAATTGGGAGCGTCTTTCGTTTTAATCAGAGCACCATGAAGGTGAAAGCACGACTTTGCTCTACACACATGCCATAAGTACCCGTTTATAGGGTAGGCAACCATTCACCCCTCATTCATACAAGGAAAGGACAAAGACAGGATAGATAGAGAGAGAAAGTACATCCATGCCCGAACCGGGATTCGAACCCAGGATCTCCTTATCCGTAGTCAGGCACGCTGACCACTAAACAAGTTGGTCGGCCTATTAAAACATTAGTTTAAATTATAGTTATTATTAGTTAAAAAACATTAAAACATAGTTTAAAACATTTGTTTTTAATAATTGTTTACATATATAAAGCTTTTAGAGAAAAAATTAACTAAAATTTAATATTTTATCAGAGAACGGAAAAAAGTCTTTCGAATCTTTTTAAGCTTATTCCTTCTCATGAAATTTCTCAATCACAAACACAAATGCTAATCCATTGCTTTGATATTTCTTTCTAAAATTTAGTGGTTAAAGAATAAAGAATCATTTTCAAGAAAAAAATATTTTATTGCTTTCTAAGCTCATTAAAAGATATAAACCGCAATGTTTCTTCTTTTGTATCCTTAAAACAGCACAGAGAAATTTGTATTCTTAAATCGCAGAATTCAAATAACAAAATGGAATGAACAAAATAAATTAGAAGAAAATATTTAATTCTTTACTTTTTTGCATTTGTTTTAGTAAATTTTTTTCTTTAACTATTATTCTGTGAAATTTCAGAACTCTTCCAGAAATATTTGTTAATTAAAGAAAATACACTTTTCTAAAAGATTTTGAAATAAAACAAAAATCTTTTTTTATTTTTTAAGCTAATTCTTTAGATTAACGACTTTTAAAAAGTTATTTATCGAAATGAAACAAATTTTTTATGATATATTTGTTGGTAATGAAAATAAAGTTGCAAATATTTTTGCAAATAAAGTTGCACTTTTCTAAAAGATTTTGAAATATAACAAAAATCTTTTTTTATTTTCTAAGCTAATTCTTTAGATTAACGACTTTTGAAATGTTATATATCAAAATAAAACAACTTTTTTATAATATATTTGTTGGTAATGAAAATAAAGTTGCAAATATTTTATTATTAAAAACAATTTAGTTTGTAATAGTATGATTTCTCAAAAATGTTATTGCTCATAAGCAAAATCATAGACATTTGGTTAAAGGTAAAAATATAAAAACAGTAAACTAAACATGCATAGATAATTAAAACGTATGTTATTACTTAACTAAGTATGTTTATTTCAGAAATTTTAACAGAAAAATGAAAAAAATTTTTAATATGAATAAGATTAGTCATCAATAACTCAAGGCTTTATTTGATACGACTACCATAGAAAGATCAAAAGAAAAAATCAGTCATCATTTAGAAAAAAGCAAAAGAGTTAGAAAAATAAAATTAGAAATAAAAATATAGCGAAAAAAAGGTAATATATTATAAAAAAAACATTGACAAAAAAATTAGAATATATATATATATATATATATATATATATATATATATATATATATATATATATATATATATATATATATATATATATATATATATATATATATATGGGTTATAACGTAACAGGCCTCCTCGTGGTGCACCCTGGTTAACACTAAATCTGCTACAGCTTTCGCCAGAGGCTTGCTGGTGTAAAATGGAGTTGTAGCAGAGAAACTCAAAATCTAACGTATAAAATGTATATCCAACCGGTTTTGAACTATTGTATCGAGGTGCTTGCCCCCGCTTCTGCTAAAGTGATAAAGCTTTAGGACATCTTTCACAAAATCAAGCCTTGAAAATTATTACTGGTGGAGTTAAAACTACACCTGTGCTAACCTTACAATTTCTCACCAATACTGAGCCTATGATTAATGTAATTCAAAGGAGGGCCACTATTTTATATAATAAACTAATTAGACTCCTAAACGATGATTTTTGTGACGTGATTATGATTATAATTTGAATCGTAACTTGAAGACTCAGAGAGGTTTTATTCAATGTGTCCGTGCTATTGAACGCTATCCAATTATAGATGATTTGCCGACTGAATCACTTACCCTTCCTTGCCCCTTCCATTTACATGAATCTTGGTGTAAGGTTGGTTGGTTGGGTTTTATGGCACAAGGTCCAAAAACGGACATACTGCGCCAAGAAAAAAGTTTAGAAGCAGATATTATATTATATTTTTTTTTATTTATTTAATTTATTTTATTTACTATTGTTTTTTTTTTGTTTTTTTTTTTTTTTTTGAAAACCCAAGCAATATTAAAACTTTAAAAAACAAAAATCAGTGTATACATATTATATTAAAATCCAATTATAAAATATAAAAAATAAAAATAAAATATATTTACTTTTAAAATTTAAAAATACAAATTAAATATAATGTAAAAAACCTATTGCCCTTAAAAAGGCAAATAGGTTCCTGTGGGGTTGTTCCCCAAGCAAATCAGATAATGTTAAAATATCACAATTAAAAAAGAGTAAACGATATTGGTTAAAATATGAGCATGAAATTAAAATATGACTAACTGTGAATGGTTCATCACACGTTTCACACCATGGATTTAATTCGTTTAGAAACAAATGTCTATGTGTGAAACGTGTGTGTCCGATACGAAGGCGGGTTAATCTTACATCAGCACTTCGTATCGGTAAAACTGTTAATGAGGTGATGTATGGAAATATGGCACGCAATTTATTATTGACCTGCATGTTCCATGACTCCTGCCAAAGAGAATGTATTAATTTTTTGATATTTCTTCTCACGTCAGACAAAGGAACTGATAGAAGACATGCGCCAGATGCAGATTTGGCAGCTGCATCAGCCCTTTCATTACCATCGAGACCTATATGACTTGGGATCCAGCAGAAAATAATGTCATATCCCTTGCCAGCAAGGGAATCTAATGCTCGGAAAATTCTAGACACAACAGGATGGCAGTCAAAACTACTGTTCCGCAAAGCTTCCAACACACTCACACTGTCAGTGTACACACAGTATTTATAAATTTCACAAGTGTTAATCTGCTGAAGAGCTTGATAAATAGCAGTTGCTTCAGCAGAGAAGATGGAGCAGGACGAATGGAGGCTGTAGCTAAAAGTTTTGTTTTCAGTAACTACAGCACATCCAACATGTCCTGCAGATTTTGATCCATCTGTGAAAACTGGTGTGTAGGTGGCGTACTGACAGTGATGTGAGGCATATAGCTGCTGGAAAACAGTAGTTGTTGTGTCTGATTTTCTATAACGAGCAAAAGCATTGATGATTTTAATCTGTGGATCATACCAAGGTGGGTGTAGAAGAAGATCCGTTTTGTCAAAACGGACATCACATAGATCTGAATATAATAAGTTGGACTTTGTCCGAGTGAGAAAAGGTGGAATGCTGTATGAACGTGCGTCATACAGTCTTATTAATGCAGGAGTAGCAGTCATGGAACGTAGTGGATGATGAGGGTCAGACATGATTTTTGCATAATAACTGAGAGACAGCTGCATTCGTCTCAGGTCTAAAGGCAGTTGATGACATATTGCATATAGACTCTGGACGGGTGATGTGCGGAATGCGCCTGAACATATTCTCAAAGCAGAGTGATGTATTGTATCCAATCTGCGTAAAACGGAAGACCTAGCAGATCCATACACAGAACATCCATAGTCAATACGAGATAAAATTAATGACTGGTAGACACGAAGTAGTGCTGTGCGATCAGCACCCCAAGATGTATTAGAAAGCACTTTGAGGATATTAAGTGATCGCTCGCACTTCTTCCGCAAATGAAGAACATGCGGAAGAAAATTTAACTTTCGGTCAAATGTTATACCCAAAAATTTTATCTCGTTGACAACAGGTTGGTTGGTTGGTTGGTTGGGTTTTATGGCGCAAGGTCCAAAGATGGACATGCTGCGCCAAGAAAAAATTTTTCGAAAAATATATTTTATATTATTTACTTTTTTTTATTTTATTTATAAATATGTATTTCTTTCGAAACCCAAGCAACATTAAAATTTTAAAAAACAAAAATTAGTGTAGAAATAATTTTAAAATCCATATATAATAGAATATAAAATAAAATAAATCAAATATATATAAATTTTAAAATGTATAAATATAAATTTAGTAATTATATAAAATTTAAAAAACCTATTGCTCTTAAATAAGCAAATAGGTTTTTGTGGGGTGGTTCCCCCAGCAAATCAAACATAGTTAAAAGGTTTGTTTTAAAAAATTTAAAACGGTAGACGTTAAAAGTGGAACATGAGATTAAAATATGATAAATAGTAAATGGTTCATCACACGTTTCACACCATGGATTTAGTTCATTTAAAAACAAATGTCTGTGTGTGAAACGTGTGTGTCCGATACGAAGGCGAGTTAATCTAACATCAGCCCTTCGTAACGGTAAAACTGATAATGAGGTGAAGGATGGGAAAATGGTATGTAGTTTGTTGACGACCTGCAAGTTCCATGATTCCTGCCAAAGACCATATATAAAACTTTTTATAGCCTTTCTCACATCTGAGAGAGGAACTGATGGTAAAATTGGATCTGACGCAGCCTTTGCAGCTGCATCTGCTCTCTCATTGCCTTCAAGACCCATGTGGCTTGGTATCCAACAAAATACAATTTTTTTCCCTTGCCAGCAAGGGAATCCAATGCTTTAAAAATTTTGGACACAACAGGATGACAGGTAACACTATTGTTTTTCAAGGCTTCAACAATGCTCATGCTGTCAGTATAGATACAAAATTGATGATAGTCATCTGTATCCACGTGCTGAAGCGCATAATAAATAGCTGTAGCTTCAGCAGTAAAGATGGAGCAGGACGAATGTAGGCTGTAACTAAAAGCTGCATTATTGATAAAAACTCCACAGCCCACATGTCCTGCGGTTTTAGATCCATCCGTGAATACAGGTTTGTATGATTGATTCTGACAGCGATGAGAATAGTATAGCTGCTGAAAAACAATAGGTGTTGTGTCCGACTTTTTAAACTGAGCAAAGGTATTTAAAAAGGTATTTGTTGGTTCATACCAAGATGGATAGAGAAATTGATCAAAAGTTTCTATCGGAACATCACATAGGTCTGTGAGCCAGAGATGTAATTTGGCTCTTGTGAGAAAAGGTTGAATGCTCAATGGTCGAGCATCATAAAGTCTATTTAAAGACGCATCAGGAACCATAGAAAGTAATGGATGATCAGGGGTCGATATGATCTTAGTATAATAATTGAGAGATTGCTGCATACGTCGCAGGTCTAAAGGCAAAAATTGGCATATTGCATAAAGACTCTGGACGGGTGATGTGCGGAATGCGCCTGAACATATTCTCAGAGCAGAATGATGGACAGTGTCCAGTCTGCGTAAAACAGAAGACCTAGCAGATCCGTAAACAACACAACCGTAGTCTATGCGAGATAAAATTAATGATTGGTAAACTCGGAGGAGTGACGTGCGATCAGCACCCCAAGATGTGTTTGAAAGCACCTTGAGGATATTAAGCGATCGCTCGCACTTCTTCCGCAGATATAATATATGCGGAAGAAAGGTTAATTTACGATCAAATATCACTCCGAGGAATTTTACCTCACTGACCACTGGTATAGGTGTGTTGTTTATACGAATAACGGGATCATTGTGGAGGCTAGTCTTCCTGCAGAAATGGACACAATTGCTCTTGCTAGGAGATAGTGTATGGCCATTCTCAGCACACCATGCAGCAATTTTATTAACAGATGTTTGTAATTGTCTCTCAATTAAATTCATGTTAGACCCTTCACAAGATATTTGCAGGTCATCAACATACAAAGTACCATGTACAGGAGGTGAAAGTTGATGAAGTATGGTGCTGATATGAATATTAAAAAGTGTGACACTTAAAATACTTCCCTGAGGAACACCTTCAGGTTGGTTAAAAGTATTGGACAAAGACGTACCAATACGAACTTTAAAACCACGGGAGCTTAAAAAGTTTTGTATAAATATCGGCAAATTACCCCTAAAGCTAAAATCATACATCCTACGGAGAATTCCATAACGCCACGTACGGTCATATGCCTTCTCTATGTCGAAGAAAATGGAAACGAGATGATTCCTTCGCACAAATGCATTGCGAATCTGCGTTTCCAGGTATGTAATATTATCAAGAGTGGATCTTCCTTTACGGAAGCCACTCTGATTGATATGAATACATTTATTTGTTTCTAAGACATATACGAGACGGGCGTTGACCATACGTTCGAGAGTCTTACACAAGCAACTCGTCAGAGCTATTGGTCGATAACTTGAAGGAACAGAAGGATCCTTACCAGCCTTAAGGATCGGAATCACTATTGCTTCGCTCCAAAGTGATGGAAATTTATTTTTTGTCCAGATCCTATTGAACAGGTAAAGTAAGTTCAACAGGGAATCTGGACTTAAATGACGAAGCATTTGATAGCTGATTCCATCAGGTCCTGGGCTAGTATCATGGGCCTGCTGTAATGCTCTCTTCAATTCCAACATCCGAAATTCACAGTTGTAAGGCAAAGCTTGTCGATGGTTGAAACGAATTGGTGTTCGCTCAGCACGACTCTTTGTCCTTAAGAACGAAGGACTATAAGAGTCGTTGCTTGAGACGCTAGCAAAGGTTTCACCAAGGACATTAGCGATGTCCTTAGGAGAAGAGTATATAGCAGCTCCGGATTTCAAAATAGGAATGGAAAATTCTCTATATATCCCATTGGCTGCTTTCACTCTTCTCCACAACTGTTTACTGGATGTGGAAGAAGTAATTGAGGATACATAGCGAGACCAGGATTCCTTCTGACTTCGACGACGTGCTCTGCGAGCTAGTGCTTTTGCTCTCTTGAAGGCGATAAGATTCTCCGTTGTGGGGTACCTCCGAAATAACCCCCATAACTTCCTCTGTTTCTTATAGGTGTTTTGACATTCATCATTCCACCAAGGTTTGCAGCGCCTGTGTGGTATAGGGGAACTCTTTGGTATTGATGCATCAGCTGCATTCTTAATTGTTTGTGTGACTTCAAAAACGGCAATATCAATGTCTTCGATCGAAACCATTGTATCATCAATAACTGCCAATTGTGTAAATAACGTCCAATCTGCCCGACTGTACACGTAAGTAGGTAGGCGTTGTCCTACACTACTACCTCCAGTCTGGGTGATGACGAGAGGAAAATGATCGCTGTTATGCAGATCATTTCCTACAATTAAATTTAACAATGGCAGAAGAGATGGTGAACAAATGGCCAGATCGAGAGAATGAAATGTTCTTGTGGGTACATGGAAATATGTCTTCTCGTCGGTATTAAGCAGACAGAGACTATTATCTGAAATAAACCGCTCTATCTGCCGACCGCGAGAATTAGTATTATCATTTCCCCACAAAGAACTATGACCGTTAAAGTCACCTAACAACAGAAATGGTGTTGGCAGCTGATCTATTAATGCATCAAGTTCCTCTTGGCGGATGACATCATGTGGTGGCAAATACAAACTACAGACTGTCAACAAGCATGATATGTGAATTCGCACAGCTACAGCCTGTAGTGTAGTATTTAAATGCTGGGCAGTGCTGGGATAGTTGTTAGATGTTAATATGCAAACACCTCCAGACACTGCACCATCATCACCACAGTCTTTTCTAAAGCTTTTAAACCCACGCATGGAAAAGTTATTGCTGGACTTCAGGAATGTTTCCTGAAGTGCAATGCATGCGGGGTTGTAGGCTGAAATTATAGACTTGATGTCATCATGATGAGAACGCAAACCATGGCAGTTCCAAGAAACAAAGGAAGTTATTGTTTAATTTGAAAAGCTCCTTTCCCGGAGCTGGAAGGCAAGTCATCTGACATCTCCTCGAGTGACAGATCTTCGTCGGAGGGATGTAGATAAACAGCGTCAGCTTCCAGGGTTAAGGCTTTACGGGTGGATATGGAAGACCTAAAATTGCCCTCCTTAGCAGATTTTAGTTTTAAGGCCTTGAGGGCTTTAGATTTAGCCATCGGAGCTTTTTTACGGAGAGTAGTTGTGGATGTTTTTTGCCTTTTCTCAGATGTAGGGGGTAATTTGACTATTGGAAGCGAAAGAGCATCCGTTTGTGTACTAGTCGTTCTGGTGACTTTTGCGGCGACAGTCGCATAGCTGACTCCTACTTGAGGTGTGCGAGCTGCAACAGCCCGTCTCGCCTCAGGATAGGAACAATTATTCTTAACTTTGGTGGTTGTGATCTCTTTTTCCAGTGTCCAGATAGGGCAACTTCTAGCGTAGGAGGGGTGGTCACCCTTACAGTTGACACACCTCTCCTTTGCAGTACAAGACGAACTGTCATGGCCAACTGCTGCGCAGCGAGCGCAAGTCAGTTTGCCCCTGCAAGCCGCTTTAGAGTGACCAAATCTCTGGCACTGGAAACAACGCAAAGGATTTGGAATAAATGGCCTAACGGATAGATGCATATACGCAGCTTTAATATGCTGCGGCAGGTCTGGCGTCGCAAATGTCAGTACGAGATGTTTGGTATTAATAACCTGCCCATCTCGTCTGATAGTGATGCGTTTTACAGCACAGACCTTTTGATCTTTGAGATTTTCTAATATCTCGTCCGCAGGCGTATTTAATAAATCCTTGGCGGATACCACACCACGTGAAAAGTTAAGATTAATATGAGGTTGGACGGACACCTCAAGATTAGCAAGCATATTCATGCTGCTTATGAGAGTTGACTGTGCATCAGTAGCAACTTCTACCATAAGATCACCAGAACGAAGTTTCCGAATGCTCTTTGCTTCTCCTATGTTTCCAGATATACCTTTTTGGATTAGGAAAGGGGATACGTTATCAAATGTACCCTCTTTCCGTTTTACAATGTAGAATCTGGCTTTTATTATGGACAAGGTTTGCTCCCGTGGGAGAGTAGAAAATATGTTCGTTTCCATAATGAAAATGGAAAATTCGGGACCTGACGGCACCACCCACCACCGAGTCCAACAAGGGGATGCAGACCAGCTGCACCAGTGCTAGCCAGGTCCTATACGCTCACAGTACATCCCTGAAGTGGCCTCCACCCTTAACGAGTCACCCAGTAGATGTACCGATCGCTTGATCCATAAAGCCGATTGATGTGCTGAGGACCACAACACACCTCCCGTTTACCTGAAGCAGAGGCCAAAGCAATGTGTTGGTCTCTGGAGGCCTCAATTACCAGGATCCTCCTTTCCAGGGACACGGGTCTCCACGCACGGCAAACACGTGGGTGATTTAGTCCCCAAGAGTAGCTAATAGCAACAGAGCGGCGAAAGCTACTCAAGGGGAGCCCTCAACCTCTTACGAGGCAACCACACTGAGGGAGAAGAGGAAGAAAAAGCAGAAGAGTAGAAGAGAGAGGAAAATAAAGAAGAGGACAGATCACTGGGGTACCTCGGGATTGTGACACCCGTGTTTACCTAAAGAAGGTAAACCCCCTGAGGGGTCGTTGACAACAGGAATAGGTGTTTTGTTTACATATATAGTAGGATCATTATGTAGGCTAGTCTTCCTGCAGAAATGGACACATTTACTCTTGCCAGGAGACAGCGTGTGGCCATTCTCAGCACACCATGCAGCAAGTTTATTAACTGATGTTTGTAGTTGTCTCTCAATTAAACGCATGTTTGAACCCTCACATGATATTTGCAGGTCATCAACATAAAGCGTGCCATAAACAGGAGGTGAAATTTGATGAAGAATGCAACTGATGTAAAGGTTAAAAAGTGTGACACTTAAAATAGAGCCTTGGGGTACACCCTCGGCTTGAATAAAAGTATTGGACATAACAGAACCAATACGAACTTTAAAACCACGAGAGCATAAAATATTTTCTATAAATATTGGCAAATTACCCCTAAAGCCAAAATCATACATCCTACGGAGAATTCCATAACGCCACGTACGGTCATAAGCCTTCTCTATGTCGAAGAAAATGGAAACGAGATGATTCCTCCGCACAAAGGCATTGCGGATCTGCGTTTCCAGATAAGTAATATTATCAAGAGTGGATCTTCCTTTACGGAAGCCACTCTGATTGATATGGATAAAGTTATTTGTTTCTAAGACATAGATGAGACGGGCGTTGACCATACGTTCGAGAGTCTTACATAAGCAACTCGTCAGAGCAATGGTTCGATAACTTGAAGGAGCAGAAGGATCCTTATTAGCCTTAAGGATTGGAATCACTATGGCTTCGCTCCAAAGTGATGGAAATTGGTTTTCAGTCCAGATCCTATTAAACAATAACAGCAAGTTCAACAGGGAATCTGGACTTAAATGGCGAAGCATTAGATAGCTGATTCCATCTGGTCCTGGGCTAGTATCATGGGCCTGCTGTAATGCTCTCTTCAATTCCAACATCCGAAATTCACAGTTGTAAGGCAAAGCTTGTCGATGGTTGAAATGAATTGGTGTTCGCTCAGCACGACTCTTTGTCTTTAAGAACGAAGTACTATAAGAGTCGTTGCTTGAGACGCTAGCAAAGGTTTCACCAAGGACGTTAGCGATGTCCTTAGGAGAAGAGTATATAGCAGCTCCGGATTTCAAAATAGGAATTGAAAATTCTCTATATATTCCATTGGCTGCTTTCACTCTTCTCCACAACTGTTTACTGGATGTGGAAGAAGTTATTGATGATACATAGCGGGACCAAGATTCCTTCTGACTTCGACGACGAGCTCTGCGAGCTAATGCTTTTGCTCTCTTATAATCGATAAGATTCTCCGTTGTGGGGTATCTTCTGAAGAGCCCCCATAACTTCCTCTGTTTCTTATAGGTGTTTTGACATTCTTTATTCCACAAAGGTTTGCAACGCCTGTGTGGTATAGAGGAACACTTTGGTATTGCTGCATCAGCTGCATTTATAATTGTTTCAGTGACTTTAAATACGGCATTATCAATATCATCGATCATAACCATTTCGTTATCAACAACTGCCAATTGTGTAAATAACGTCCAATCTGCCCGACTGTACACGTAAGTAGGTAAGCGTTGTCTTACACTACTACCTCCAGTCTGGGAGATGACGAGAGGAAAATGATCGCTGTTCTGCAGATCATTTCCTACTATTAGATTATACATTGGCAGAAGAGATGGAGAACAGATGGCTAGATCGAGAGAATGAAACGTTCTTGTGGGTACATGGAAATATGTCTTCTCGTTGGTATTCAGCAGACAGAGACTATTATCTGAAATAAACCGCTCTATCTGCCGACCGCGAGAATTAGTATCATCATTTCCCCACAAAGAACTATGGCCTTTAAAGTCACCTAACAACAGAAATGGTGTTGGCAGCTGATCTGTTAATGCATCGAGTTCCTCTTGGCGGATGACATCATGTGGTGGTAAATATAAACTACAGACTGTTAATAAGCATGCAATATGAATTCTTACAGCAACAGCCTGTAGAGTAGTATTCAATGGATGGGCAGTGCTGGGAAAAGTATTAGATGTTAATATACAAACACCTCCAGACACTGCACCATCGTCACCACAGTCTTTTCTAAAGCTTCTAAACCCACGCATGGAAATGTTATTGCTGGACTTCAGGAATGTTTCCTGAAGTGCAACACATGCGGGGTTGTAGGCTGAAATTATAGACTTGCTGTCATCATGATGAGAACGCAAACCATGGCAGTTACAAGAAACAAAGGAAGTTATTGTTCAATTTGAAAAGCTCCTTTCCCGGAGCTGGAAGGCATGTCATCCGACATCTCCTCGAGCGATAAATCTTCGTCCGAGGGATGTAATGAAACAGCGTCAGCCTCCAGGTTTAAGGCTTTACGGGTGGATATAGAGGGCCTAATTTTGCCCTCTTTTTTTAGGCCTTCATGGCTTTAGACTTAGCCATCGGAGCTTTTCTACGTTGAATAGTTGTAGAGGTTGATTTTGGGCTTTTATCAGATGTGAAGGGTAATTTGACTAGTGAAAGTGAAAGAGCATCGGTTTGTGTACTAGCTGTTCTGGTGACCTTGGCGGCGACAGATGCATAGCTAACTCCTGCTTGAGGTGTACGTGCTGTGACAGCACGTCTTGCCTCAGGGTATGAACAATTATTTTTAACTTTAGTGGTTGTGATCTCTTTTCCAGTATCCAGATAGGACAACTTCTAGCGTAGGAGGGGTGGTCACCTTTACAGTTGACACACCTCTCCTTTGCAGTACAAGACGAGCTGTCGTGGCCAACTGCTGCGCAGCGAGCGCAAGTCAGTTTGCCCCGGCAAGCCGCTTTGGAGTGTCCAAATCTCTGGTACTGGAAACAACGCAAAGGATTTGGAATGAACGGCCTAACGGATAGATGCATATACGCAGCTTTAATATGCTGCGGTAGGTCTGGCGTTGCAAATGTCAGTACGAGATGTTTAGTATTAATAAACTGCCCATCTCGTCTGATAGTGATGCGTTTTACAGCACAGACCTTTTGATCTATGAGATTTTCTAAGATCTCGTCCGTTGGCGTATTTAGCAAATCCTTGGCGGATACCACACCACGTGAGATGTTAAGGTTCATATGAGGTTGGACGGACACCTCAAGGTTAGCTAGTGTATTCATGTTGCTAATCAGAGCTGCTTGTGCATCTGAAGCAACTTCAACCATCAAATCACCAGAACGAAGTTTCCGAATGCTCTTTACTTCGCCGATACTGCCACTGATACCTTTTTGGATTAGGAAAGGGGATACATTATCAAAAGTACCCTCCTTCCTTTTCACAATGTAAAATCTTGCCTTTATTAGCTTAAAAGTATGCTCCCGTAGGAGAGATGAGAATAGTTGTGTTTCCATATTTGAAATGGAATATTCGGGACCTGACGGCACCACCCACCACCGAGTCCAACAAGGGGATGCAGACCAGCTGCACCAGTGCTAGCCAGGTCCTATACGCTCACAATACATCCCTGAAGTGGCCTCCACCCTTAACGAGTCACCCAGTAGATGTACCGATCGCTTGATCCATAAAGCCGATTGATGTGCTGAGGACCACAACACACCTCCCGTTTACCTGAAGCAGAGGCCAAAGTAATGTGTTGGTCTCTGGGGGCCTCAATTACCAGGACCCTCCTTTCCAGGGACACGGGTCTCCACGCACGGCAAACACGTGGGTGATTTAGTCCCCAAGAGAAGCTAATAGCAACAGAGCGGCGAAAGCTACTCAAGGGGAGCCCTCAACCTCTTACGAGGCAACCACACTGAGGGAGAAGAGGAAGAAAAGCAGAAGAGTAGAAGAGAGAGGAAAAGAAAGAAGAGGACAGATCACTAGGGCACCTCGGGATTGTGACACCCGTGTTTACCTAAAGAAGGTAAACCCCCTGTGGGGTGGTGTAAGTTTGGATATTACTCAGAAAATTAGAAAGTCGGATCTCGTCTTCATCTTCTTAGAGTTGGGTTTGTATGTCATTGGGCACCTCTGCTTTTATCAGCATTTTGTACTATTAACTCCAAACCCAATGTTTCCTAGTTCCAGTTGCTCGGGTCACCCACTTTATTAATAAAGCCCGATAACCCTTTAATGGAGTTTAGGTTTAATTCTCTAGTATGGATAATGCCTAAAGAAGTTAATCTAGGGAGGGCCTGGGCCTCGCATTCGTAAATGATATGCTTGGCCGTTTCCTCTTGCATATGACATTTCCTGCAGATAGTATCTTGTTGAAACAGTCCCATTTTATGGAGGTGTTTTCTGAAATAGTAGTGCCCAGTAATGAAGCCTACGATTAAAGATATCTTCTGCCTAGAGCATCTTAGAATTTCAGAGGCAATCCTCGCTGATGATCCACAGATCATACTTTTAGCGTGGGTTTGACCAGGAGTGTTGAGCCAAGCTTCATACATCTTCTGTTTTTCCCATCTAAGAAGTTGGATCTCGCTCCCGAAGTTATTCGGACGATTTCTCTAGAGACCATCCATAACCGGTATCCACCTGATTATTGGCAATACGTTTACACGGATGGTTCACTTTCTGATTTTTCTCAAGGCGCCGTTGAACTTTAGTGAACTTTTCTGTTTTCGTCTTTCGGTGGGTACTTTCTCGACATACTTTGATGGTGAGATGGAAGCGATTCTCATTGCACTTGAGCAACTCTACATACGGCAAAACTCCTTTGAAAGAGCCGAAATGCTTTCGGGCTCTATTTCTGCGCTTCAATTTCTTTCTACTAATAAAGAGGTTAAGAACCAAAGAGTCTTAAATTGCAGGACTTTGCTTGAGCTATTCCCTAATAAAGTATCCATCCAGTGGAATCCCTCCCACTGTGGCATTGAAGGAAA
>JAJQOW010001733.1:0-35749 GCA_037975125.1 Latrodectus hesperus | reverse complement strand
ATATTAGACATTTGTAATGCAGTTATAGATGCATTGGAAAAAGAGAAATATGCCCTTCTAAAATTGTGTCAGTTACAATTGACGTTGCCCTCAGCTTAACTGAACGGGAAAATGAATTTATAAATTCATTTGCAAAACGTATTGGACACACAATTCTTCATTTTCATTACATTATTCACCAACAAGCGTTATGTGCCAAAACAAGTTTAAAAATGTTTGATGAAATTTTGAGTTTTGTAACAAAATTAGAGTCAATTTTATATCAGCACGAGCGCTAAATAAAAGAAAATTTCAAGAATTGTTAAACGAAGTTAACTCGTCGTACAATAGATTACTTTTATACAATAATGTACGCTGGTTAAGCCGCGGAAATGTTTTGTAAAGATTTGCAGATTGTTTGGAGGAAATAAGATTATTTTTAAATAATAAACATTATTGACCAATACAATTATTGGATGTAGAATGGCTAGCAAAGTTTTGTTTTTTCACTGATTTATGCTCTCACTTAAATGAATTAAATATAAAGTCCTTGAGTGGTTAGATTTTAAGAAATTAGAAACGGAATTAGTTGAATTTCAGTCAAGTACCATATGGAACCAAAATCTTGTTGATTTAAGAAATGATTTAGAAATTATTGAAAGTAATCAATTATTGGATAAAATAAATAAAATTGCATAAGATGAAATTCTAACTACATGGGATTCAATTCGTGACACGTTTAATTGTTTAAAAATATTAACAAAGGCAATTTTAACAATATTTTCATCAATGTGGGCATGTGAATCTATTTTTAGAATTAAATTTTATAAAAAATAAATATGGGAATAGAATGACGGATGAGTCGAGCTCTGCATATGCATTGTTGAAATTAACTAAATATGAACCAGATATTAAATCTTTATCATCTTGTGTGCAGCAACAGAAATCGCATTAAAAACAATTGCTTTTAAAGTGAATTCTGTTTCTAGCTTATTGCTTTTTGCACTGATTATTAAAAAATTGTTTAAAGAATTGCTTTTATTTGTTTATTTAATTATACTTACGTATAGTTTCAACAATCTAACATTTCGAATGAAATTTTACTATGGCAAGTCACCTATTTAAAAAAGAATTTTTATGACTTTGGGGCACGGGCATCAAAAAAGGTTCGCCATCCCTGATATAGTACAACTGACTACTGTATATAATTTTTTTATAAAAATTATTGTGTAAATGTATACTTAATATTCAATTTGGAGGCATTTTTCTTGTAAGATGTGGGGCTTTCGTTAGACTTAATCCTATAAATAGGTGGGGGTAGTGTTAAAAAACAAATAGAAACTAAAGTATTGAGGAAAAAACTATAAACTACATTGAAAAACTGTTAATAGAAATCTATAACACTATCATTCGCAGATTTCAACTGAATAATATTACAAAAGAGTAAAAATATATTCATAAGTGGAGGATATAGAAGTTCTTTATATTTATCTCCAATCTCTTTAAACAGAATTTTACATGACTTTTTATGAAATGTAGGTGAATTAAAAATAAATGAATTTATGTAGGTGAATTAAAAATACAGTTTCTCTTAAGCAATTTCCCCAAGATAATTATAATACTTTTTCCAAAAAAATGCATATTTGCAACATAATATGAAAAAATAAACAGTTTTTAACTATATATATATGCACCACCATACCAAATTCATATAAAAAAGATGAAATGCGATCTTATATAAAAAGTCTCTTTAGCTAAAACTACACTTATATTCACCAGATATCTGCATATAACATAAGAAACATTTCATAGCATCATAATTGTAATTTTTGTCATTTAGAGGAAAAAATTTAAATTTTATATATAAAATAAAATAAACATTAATTCAAATGAAATATTTTTCCATAATATGCTTCTTTTGCAATGTTGTGTCAGCGTCTATAAATGTGGAAAATAATTTCTACATACATTTGCGCATACTGAAAATATGCTCTTATATTATATGCTGCATGCTTCGAATCTAATATTATGGTAATAAATGTTAACTTTTGCCAGCATTCAAAATTTTTCATTTAGGGAAAAAGAAAATACAAATTAAAGAAAGCATGATAAAAATAGTTCTGGTTTTCGATTTCATTTTATATCACAATGAATTTAATTCCTGAACATAAAATATTTCTAGGTACACTTGGCCTTTTAGTGAGTTTCACAATGTCGGTTGATTTTACTCAGGATTACAAATTCATACCATCATGTGCCAATTAAACACTGATATTGATTAATAAATTAAGGAGAATCAATATTTTCTATTTATTTATATTACAAATCATCTTTTGATTTTGATTCGTCCAAAGGAATATACTTATAATGTACTATTAATTATTAATAATTGAACATTTTTGATAATACAATAATTATTTCTAAGCGGGTAAGCTTTCGTTGAGAAGCTGAATAAAAATTTTAAATTTGTGTAGTTTTTAAAAAATATTTCCTATCATTTCAAATCTTGAATTCTCATTAAAATGTTTTTATTCATTGTATCATTTAACATTTCTATTTTAGAGAAATAGGTACTCCCTACTTTATATTTTTAATTTAAAAAATTGCTTATAAATTAATTTTAATTTTTTTACTGCTAATAAAAAGAGAGGAGCAGTTAAAAATCTTACGTAATTATAACGGTGTGGATTAAATATTTGCTTATTTTTGCATACATGGGGTTCGTTTATAAATGAATGATTGAAATAATTTTTGGATTGATATAATTGTTTTTTTTTTTTCCTAAAATTATACTTAAATGAATCCATTTTGTACAAATCAAAATATGGAACAAAATATCATTAAATCAGAATATATAAGCCAAATGATAAATTTAGTTGAATAAAATTGTTTTAATTGCAACTACACGTATAAGAACTTGATGCAATTATATCAAATATAATTTGCCAGATATTTACTTATGCAAAAAATTAAAGGAGATATTTCAGTTTTACTATTAATTAAGTTTCAAAAATAATTTAAGTTATTGAGTAATATGCTCTGTTTTTATCACTTACTTATTAAACTATCCTGGTTTGATTGAAAAACTTGTCAAACTCAATATGTCTAAGGAATTTCTAAAAAAATAATGTATAGAGATCTTAAATATTCTCATTTGTAAACAGCTACAATATTATTTAATAAATCTATTATTTAAGAACTATAATCCTAGTTTAAGTATATTTTTCAATATTTCCAAACATTCTTCTGCCATTTTGATAGTCGATTCTGAAAGCTATTCACTGCAATCCTCAATTCTTCGAGAGATCAAGACATACGCTCATTTTAAATACCTTATACTACACGAGGCAGTTACAAATGAAGGAATAAGGGTGCGTTTCTCGGGTAACACTCTAGGAAACATTATAGGTCCCATGATTGAAATGCACAATATCTAGAGACATGTTCGTATTTCCTGATAAGATGTCTTATTTAATGATATACACGCAAATTAGGTTGTGTTATTACTTATTAAATTTGAGTAATAAAGTTTATATAAACATAAGAAAACTATTATATATAAAACTATTAAATGAAACAGAGAAATATTAGACTTACTTATGATAAAATAGTGGTTTCATTAAAGAGTACTTATTTAAGTAATATACTTATTATAATACTTAAACAAGTACAGATAATGAATTTATCTTTATCTTGATCATTTTTCTTATAAAATTAAAAAATTTTTACTATTACAATATGAATTGAATTAGAATATAAATTAAAAGTTACTTTGCTAAATGTTTTTTTAATTCGACTATAAACATTATGGATATATTATTTCGTATATCACATAAAAAGCATAAGTACTTTTTGGATTTTCGAAAATGTTTTTTACGTTTGTACACTTAATAAGATAACACATTAGCTGATAGTCTAAAAATTTAAATTTATCATTAGGCGTTTTTTTAATATCGATATCATCTTCCATTTCATCCCAGAACCCTTTTTTATTAATTGTGGATTAGTTTGGCATCACGAAGAATAATAACAACAGGAAAATTTATAATCATCTATACGACAAATTTAAGGTTAGAATCCTTTTAATTATTTTCCATCATGTAAAAAGGCTACTATCTCTTGTCACTGGATTGATCATGATATTATGACCGATAAATGGCAAGCCTTTTTAACATTCATAGCACATAAAAATGGAAAATTAATCGACACATTTTACTAAACCACGATGCAAAGACAGCACTTATACAGAAACAAAAATTACAATTGATTTCGTACATATGAAAAAGTTTAATACTACATACTTTATGAAAACATTTGAAACCATCCGCATTATGAATATAATAAAAATGGAGCTCCATTTTTTCTTCAACAAATGCAAAATATTTACGTTAAAAAATGAGCAGCTCAATATTTTTTTCAATAAGCTTATATTTTTATGATCAAAGGGACAATATATAAATTAATTAGTGATTACCAAACCGTCGATCATCTTTATTCGATTAACCTTTACATTTCAATACGTTGGTCGGACTCCACACCAAAATATGGTACAGTTTTAGAAAGAGTAGCAGTAGCAGTCTCCCTATAATGCCAGCCTGGCTGGCACAAGAAAACAATAACAACATTTCAATACATTGGAATCAATTTCGATTTGAGAAGTAAAGTCAACGAATATTTTCAAGTGTTGTAGTTTGTCCAATCGCTTTTTTAAAAGATTGTCACTGAAGAGTTCTTGACTTGCATCATGAAGCATTTTGGTTTTCAAGAAAGGAATGCTACAGTGGAGTTTAGGACTGCTTGATTTTCAAAATGATTTATCTGTAAAATCGATTTCTTTATGCTTTGAAAATATTAAGTCTTGTTCTTAAAAAAATTCTCAATTTTGGTCCAGTTTAATCTTAAAATGAACGCACGTAAAGGTTTGAGTTCTTTTTCAGTATGAAATTTCTTGGAAAAAAATAAGCCCAGAAATCGTCTCGTTTTAAACACAACTCATGGCCTAAATGTAGAGCAGCACTCTTAAAAGCATAAGGTCCTGGGTTCGATCACAGCCATTATGCTGCTCTTCTGGCATCTGTATGCATGTCTGTCAGGATAAATGCTTGGGAGTTTTCCAGGTTTTCTCTCTTGTGACGAGTGAATACAACTAACTCTCTATGAAAATTACTTCCAAAAGACAATTTATGCTGTGGATGCTAAAATGCTTTACATTACGAAGCTTTCACAACGCGGTATCAAAACACACGGACAACTATATTCGAAAGTCAGCCATTACATGCTCTCTGAACATTAAAATACTTCATGATGACAAAAAAGAGTTCTATCTTTCCCATTACAGTCAATAAGTCTAATAACAAAATGTTATTATATTTATTATTTATTTCTAATTACACTTCAATTTCTTCATTATACATAATCCAAATTTAGTTTTTTTATGCAATATAGTTTAATTAAAAATTTGATTTCATATTTACAAGAAATATAAGCTTATAAATAATGAGCAAATGTAAAATATTTTTAAAAAATTTTTTGTTCTGCACAGTAAGATTTAAAAAATGATACGGTAGTTCAAAAGCTTCAAAAGTTTCCTGACCACTGACCTAAACTTTGCAACAATTATTTGTGCATTTTTGGCTTTTTACACACCAATGTACTATCATGAATAATTAATTAGAATATTAAAATGACATATTGGTATAATAACAATTTGCAAAATTTCTGCCATTGATTTATACCATATATACATATTCTTTCATTCAAAATCGAGTTCTATTAGCTAAATAAACAACAGAATATCATTTAACTGAGCAATACTTAAATTTTTCTCAAATGTGAATGCATATAAAGTTCCCTTCAAATGTAAATTTACATTCAATACCTCTCGTGTACAAAACCGATGACGTTACTATATAAAAACGATTTGCACGTGTGATTTAACATTTAGAATAACTAATATAAAGAATTATCTTATTTTTACGTCCTAATGGGGAAACGTCATAAAAATACAAATACTGTTATTAAAAAATATTTATTTTGTCTTCAAAAATATTTCATGTATGTTGCAATTGATTTACAAATAAGTGAAAATAATATATCATAAAAAATCTTTAATTGTTGCAGTCGTTTTTTTGTTTATAGTAAATATGTATATAGTTTTATTGGTTTTATTTAAATGTTTTTATAACTTTTCACTATGCAAGAAATAAAAGTTTATAGCATTTTAATAACTCTCAGTGTGGTGCTAGCATTTTTCCAAATGTAGAAAATTGATTCATTCTATATTTGAATTGAAGTAAACGATGGAGAAGAAAGAAGTAGAAAGTAGGAAAGAGTTATTCTATCCTTTTAGATATAGTTCATGAGTAGTATTTTGAAAGTTTGATATGGATTGTGTATGCATATCCTCACTTGATTTATTGACTTATTCTTTATTCTTGCTTAGGCTTTATGATATAAAGATGTCATTTTTCTTTTTAGCCAACAAAGTTTCCAAATGTTCCTATTTGTTTATAAAGACAGTCCAAACAATTTTCGTGGATTTTTTTATAATACATTAATTTCCCCATGAATGTCAGATGTTACTATAATTGTTGTTCACACAATATAGATCATATTCCACACTTAATTGCAGTCATAGTATGTTGAGTCGCAAAAAAGACATCAATAAAGTCATAAGATAGATGATAAGTCTAATTCCTTCACTTGTTACAATCAGGGTTTAAGCCTCTGTAAAATTATATATTCCATAAAACTACGCAGCATAATTTATTTCATTACACTAGTATTTAAGAAATCAGGATGTGTTTACTATGAATAGTCTACAGATTCTGATAAGTCAGTGTCAGGTGAAAATTCACTAGATACGTTTCATTCTCATAAACCTGTATTCAAATTAGAGAATTTCTCTTGGTAAAACCACTTTGTGCACTTTACTATCACACAGCTTTTTTTTCTTACGTCATCGATAACTCAAAAGAATATTAGATGGTACAATATGTTCATGTCACATGAACCTAAAGGAGCTTTGTTTAAAAAAAATTATATTGGAGGAGGAGGAGGGCTTTTAGCTTTTGCTACTTTTCCAGGGCAGTCAAATATACGCTCCTGTTTTTTTTTTTTTTTTTTTTTTTTTATTCTTCAATATGTTCGACAACCTCCTCCAAGGTATAATCACCCACCAAGCTCCTCATCCGCGTCATAACGCGTAAACCGAAAGTTATCCCTTTTGCTCTCCACCCACTTTTTTGGCCCACTGGCGATGAGCCCTGTGGAATAAAAGATCATTGTATAATTATAAGACATTAGTTTTATTTTAAGATTAAAATGTGGATTCAGTATTCAAAATAAATCATAATGTAAGATAATATCATTGTCAATGAAGCAATGAGAGCACTAAAGAAGTTCAAATTTATCATAAATTAATAAGCCAAATGTATATGCAATTCTACAAATGCAATATTTATTACAGATGCGTTATGTTTAACTTTTGCACAGATTTAAATATAATATTATTTTCCTATTTACCTTCAAATATTAATCAAAAGTATTAAGTGAGTAACCATTTGTTAGCGTGTATTGAAGCAACAATTATTTCATATTAAATGTTCATTCAATGGGAATGTATTTAATTTACTTCTGTAATATTTAATTAGCTATAAAATTAATACATTTGCATCAGTTAATAAAAATCTTGAATTTATATGAAAAAATAATGCATCGTTGTTTGAAAGCAAAATTTCTAGTTTTATTTAAAATAATATTTTGTGGCCATTTTTACACAATGAAACTGAAAATGTTATTTTACACAATAAAACTGAAACGTACCACTATAAAAAATTTATTGGTATAAAGCCCATTAAAAAGCTTCACAAAATGTTCACACGTAGAATTAAAAGTAATAACATTAAGCAAAATTTAATATATCCTACTAGTATAACACTAGCAGTATACCATATATCTTAACATGTATAGGTAATCTCAGCACGTTTATCTTTCTGATTGGGTCAAGACTCATAAAAAATTGATTCTTCCACCAATCGCTGTCTCAACTTCGACACATGAGAAGCAATTTTTAAAGGAACACAAAATTTAGCATTCAACTTCAACCACTATTAAACTTCTGGAAATAAATGTTGCATTTACGCAGCCTACAATACTCATTGGCCGACTTGGATGGTTTGGAAGATTTTTGGTTTTTCCCTGTACAAACATGATCCGATATTTTAAAAAAATCTATTCCGAAAAGCAATAATGAGCAGTGGAATTCAAAGAAAAAGAATGTCAACTACGCGGTATCATAGTAGTGATAGGTAGTGAGATCACATTATTAAGGAAGAAAAGTTAGAGGTTCGATTCTAGCCTTTACTGAATACTGGAAAATAGAGAGAAACTGCAATTATATCTATATTTTTCGAGGTACTTTCCTAGAAACTTCCGTGTTTTCTATTTTATTATACGCAAATAGCTCGCATCATTGTAAAAAAAAATTCCAGAAGGTATTCTGATGTGGGAATTAATGAGCTATACTTTAGCTTTTATCTATTAGATTATATTTTATCTGATAGACTGTCTAATTTCTAGATCTACTTATCTGCGTAAAATAAAGAAATAAATATTCATCATCTTAATAAAAAAAGTCTTCATGTAACAATGCTTGACTCAAGATTATTATGGGAAGCCATTAAGCTCTACCTACTTGCAAAGAAGGATATCAAAACTTTATGTTCTCATAAAAATTAATACATATATTTTTCAACAACACACATTAATTAGCATTAAATTCATTTCAGCATTGGCAACTAATTATTTACACCACATATCATACGTTAATGTTACGCGTAATGCATATTAAATAAAATCACATCACATGTCACATTAACCTTGAACTTAAATGGTTTCTGGACAGTAAATATATGAAAAGTATCGGTTTAAAATAAAATCCCATTCATCTATATAAATAAAATCCTTATTCTGTCAGCATGTCGAAGTTTTTATCTGGGATTGAATTGAAAAAAAGAAGCCTGAAATGGAATGAAATATTTATTAGAAAGTTAAAATTTGTCACTAACTTAAAACATACGATGTGTAGCTTAAAACATATTTATTTCGAAATTTTTATTACGTTTGTATTTAGAGTAAATCATAACTAAAGCCGATTTAAAATCATTGTTAAGTTGCTTATGCCATTTTATGAAACTGCGCTCTTTTCAAAAACAGAGGGGAATACGGTTCTTAACCCCTTTTAAAATTGTAATCTATGTGAACAGGTCTCGATATAGCTTAATTGGGGGCCTCACTCTGTTTCATAACACCAAACTTTTCATTCGACCTGGCAAACGATTCTATTCGAGTGACAGTGTAAAATAAAATAACATTAGATTTGGGCTACCCTTTGATGTGGGAGATAAAGGACTACTGCCTCGTATGCCCCCTGACTTAGCCAGGCTCAGTATATGCAACCGCTAGAAGTAAAGAAAAATATAAACGGCCTCGTGTGAGGAAAAACTCTTCATTTCACAATTCCTACGTTTTTTTTAAATAGTTATGCTTTCTTTAAATTATTATTTTTTGCCCACTGCAGCGAACGTACTTTCGGCTTTGATAATATGCCCCGATCAGAAATACACGGGAACAGGAGTAAATGGATTCCCGCGCACGAATTCAATATTTAATAACTTATTATGTTCTCATGATCCTGTCATCGACAGGATTGTCGAATAACAGAAAACACATTCCTTTTAGATGACACACTTACTACCTATTAATTTAAACATTTTTCCAAGATATATATTTTATATCGACCAGGAGCAAGACTTCCACTACCCCTGGTAATGAAAAACAAACCAACCAGTAATTTGTACACCCGCTACGTATTGCTATATGAACGGAATTCCAAAAGTAGTGGACCGTATTCATGTGTCAAGAAGAAAAACTGGATAAATTCTTAAGCGCCCACATTGAAAAATGAGCATATAGAAAACAGAAATGCAACAACTGGTATCGACTTCGGATCTTATTATGAAGAACGAGTCATCAATTCACGCTACAATATAAAACAATCTCATATCAAATGAATTAATACTTTTCATAAATATTTATACTCCTCCAGTAAGTATGAAAAGCCTTACTTCATGGATAGGATAATCATAAGAAATATTTGCACAAAGTGAATTGATGTACAATAGAAACTGGTTTAAAATACAAGTGTAAATAAGGCAGGCATGCAGTTAATCATGTATGAGAGTCGACAACCAATAATATACATAACAAGGAAATGAGAAAGCTGTTACGTTGTATTCATAAAGACAAGTTATCAAAATGTATAATCTAGATAAATTGTCTACCTGACATCACAAAGCAGATAATTAACAACTGAAGAAATTTGAACACCTATCACTTACTTTTTGGAGGATTTTTCATGAATAGAGATCTATTCACTTGTCGCAAAAAAGAAAAATATGGACAGCTAACAAGCATACACTTTGAAAAACGTCCATGCAAAAAGCACAAATGGAACACTCATTTCCCGTTGCTTACCAATGACAAGGATCAAACAATTAACCTTCTATTAGGAAGAGTTTCTATTAGTTAGAGAGTTCTATTAGAAGAGGTTTTACTATTGGGAATCGGTAAGACATTTTCACTATTTAAATACACTGCTCAAAACAATTAAAGGATATTGCGGTTTTAGGTGGATCTTGTGGCTGGGAAACTTTTTAGCTGATTATACGTGGTCGAGAGACGTAGTAGGTTATATGAGAATAAATTACACATGTTTGGCAGAAAAAAATGCATTTTATTGCGACTTTGTGTATAAAAGAAAAAAAACATAATTTGTGCATATGAGAAAAAAAGAATAAGAAAAGGTGTTCAAAGGAAGTCATTTTCAGTAGGGGGTATGGTTTTCACGGACGCCCATCAACGTTGAGCACCTTTGAGGCATGGAGTCAATGAGGCTATTAATCACGAGTTAGGGTATTCTGTCCCACTCTTCCAGAAGAGCACTTCCCAGTTCTTGGTGAGTTTGTGAGGATGGTTGGTGACCAGCAACTCGTCTTCCTAGAGCGTCCCAAATGTGTTCTATTGGATTCATGTCTGGAGAACACACTGGCCATTCCATTCGTACGATTCCTTCCTTGAAAAGGAAATCCTCCACCAGGTTATCACGATGTGGCCTGCAGTTATCATCCATTAAAATGAAGTCATCTCCGATTGCTGCAGCGTAAGGGACTACAATAGGTCTGAAGATTTCATCCCTATATCGGCGACCAGTCAGAGGTCCATCTCGAATGATATAGAGGTCTGTGTGCCCGTCAATGGAGATGACACCATACACCAACACTCCCCCACCGCCAAATCTGACACTTTCGTGCACGAACGCTGGATTATTCCTACTGTCACAGTCCCTCCAGATGAAAATACGCCTATTATCAGGAGGAACAGAAAAACGGTACTCATCAGAAAAAAACATTGCTCCATTCATTTCTCCTCCAGTTCACATGCTCTGTTGCCCACTCCCTGCGGTCACGACGCTGTCTTGGTGTTATTTTAACACCTACCATCGGTCGGCGAGCATACAGACCTACACCATGGAGCCGGCTTCGGACAGTCTGAGTTGAAACCGTGGTGTCAGTAGCCGAGCGAAGGTGTTGTTGGAGAAGAGTAGCGTTCATATTTCGGTGTCTCCGAGCCGTTAACACTAAATAACGATCTTCATTGGGCGTTGTTGACCGTCTACGACCTTGCCCTGGTCTTCGGCCTGCACTTCCAGTCTCCAAAAAACGGTTCCAGATCCTGGAAATCACACTTTGTTACACTCCAATGGATTGTGCTACTCCGGTTTGAATTTGGCCCCCTTCTAGCCTACCAACAATTCTCCAAGCTTCTGAATCAGTTAAATGATTTCACTGAGACATCGTACTCATCGAAACAAAGCAGTCACTGAATACTGATCATCCTTGTATTCATTGTCTTTTATTCAGTTGGAAGTCAAATTTCATTCACTACCGCTGAAGTGACGTTTTTGACGTCGAACTCAAAATTAGCATACTCCACAGTTTGAAAATCAGAAAAATTTTCCTTTGTGATTCTCTTCTTCCATTTTCAGCAAAAAAATTTCGTTTATATCTTTATTTTATGTAAAATTTACAATATCCTTTAATTGTTTTAGCAGTGTAAATTTGAACGTGTCTAAGTAACTGAGCGATAGCTTTTCGAAAGTAGAGATGAAATTCGATTTTAGCACACGGTTTAAGACATCGAAAATATATTAGAAATGAGAAATAAATATCAGATAAACATAAACCGACAGAGAGATGAAACGGAAAAAAGAAAATTTAATTTTTTATTAATTGGACAATCAATGGCTTTGGAGATATATAAATAAACTGCTTCAAATAATCTCACACTACATGTGTATACAGTGCATATCATGTAACAACACAGTTCAGTATTGGGTGATCAAATTCACTGCTGATGGAATTCATGTATTCGCAAAACATGGGATAGCACATACATTTTTCCAATATTCCTTTCATTATATCGATAATCAAAGACATAAATCTTGTTAGTTAGATTTAACACTTGCAAGACACAAAATTATGAACTTCAATTGGGTGCACCACTGGAAGCTGAAGGATAGGAAAACACTATCCGATTTAACAAGTCAATTTTCGCTAAAATTGAGCTGACGGTTCAATCTCAGTAAAAACAGGGGAATATAACTGAAATGGGAGTGAATATTGAAATGCTACGAAGTTCTCGCATACCAATAAGAAATAATTTTCAGTTGATGATATATCTGTAATCGTATGGATGCGTGAAATAGCCATGATTTGGAGTCTCTGCTAAGGCTTCGATGATCTTGAAAACCATTAACTTTAGACGAGGGATGAGCAAACTACGGCCAGCTGGCCAACTACGGTCCACGGATAGAATTTTAATTTGTCGGTAAGACGGAAATCGAAAGAAAATATGATTTATATATTATATATCTATCTCCTTTTCTACTTTGTTTAAATATTAGTTTTTTTTTTTTTTTTTTTTTTCGTTTTTCAAAGGACTGCTGATCTTTTCTACTAACTCGATTTTTGTTCGACAAAGCATAAATCGACGGAAATAGCAAGCACAGACAGTGGATGTTCTTTGTTAGTTATAACTGTAAACTGAGGGCAACAAGCGTTATCTCCTTCTGGGGGAGCAGAAATATGGGAATGCAATATAGGTGAATTAGACCTTACATGTAGCAGACTGCGCATTTTAAGCTCCAGCCAGCCCTGAAAAACATAGCTATGTTTCCTTCATTTTTCACATGTGAACAAGTGTTTTCAACTATGAGCCTTAGAAAGAATTATTTCAGAAATAGACTGACAGATAAGCATTTAGCTTCGTTTCTAGAATCAGTACATCTCATTTCGAACCTCAATATAAAGGAACTTTTACATGAGAAATCGCAATTTCACCCATCTCATTAACATATTTAAATTGTAAAATCTGTATATTGTTTTTAAAAATTCAAAAAAATTTTATCTTGGCCCACCAATTTTTTTTTTTTTTTTTTTTTTTTCGATTTATGGCCCGCGACCGAAAATGTTTGCCCATCCCTGCTTTAGACACTCGAAATTTTTATCGAATCAAAAAGAGTCATTTACTAAGTCTAACGTCCTGAATTGACTATCGAAATTTTTTCATATTTAGGATACTCCACATTGTGTTCTATAAAACTGACTTCCAATATTTTCACAATGTTTCGAAATTTTAAAGTATCCTAAAAACTTCATCTTTTTTGGTTACATGGAACCTACACATATTAATGAAATTTAAGCCTCGTCATGTTGCCAAAGCTCAGCATTCTCAGTAAACAATTAAGTAGATACACCAGTTTTTATCAATTCATCATCATTAAAAGCTATCTAAATTTACTAAAATTAGGTAAAGCACTTCGTTTATAGAAAGAATACTTATGGTACAAATGCATCTCATTGCTTACACTCGCCAGTATGTCTGGAATATTTAACAAACTCCAATAAAATTCGGCTTTAAACACTTTTATTGATTACTTAAATTTCCAGATAACTCAATCTAGCATATATTCCCAATAGTTCGATATCTAGTGTTCATTCCAGATATGCTAGACTGACTAGACCAGATGCCTAGACTGAGTGATGCCTTTCAGAAAAATTTCTCTACACCCCTCACACTCCTAATTCATAGAAAAAGATAAAATGTCAATCTTATGTAAAAAATGTCTCTTTAGCTAAATTGCACTTATATTCATCAGATATCTGCATATGATATAAGACACATTTCATAGCATCATAAATGTTATTCTTGTTTCAGTCATTTCGAGGAAAAAAATTTAAATTTTATTTATCTAAACATTAATTCAAATGAAATATTTTTCCATAATATTCTTCTTTTGAAATGTTGTGTCAGAGTCTATAAATGTGGAAAATGATTTCTACATACTATTAAATGTATAGTAGTTACCATATTACTGATTACTACAATATCTTATTAAAAAGGAAAGTTTGATGTACTAATTGCCTTGCAGAATTCATGGTAGGAATACCCTCCGAACGTCTTCACACAATCGAATTGGAAATAAGAAGTCTTCAAACATGAATATACCATGTCATTTTTCGGCACTTTTATATGCTTCTGGGGATAGTGCATAAAGTTACCTTTGTATTCCAGCTTCTCTAGTACTTAATAAGTGTTGTTGTGTTAAAAAAGCATAAATATATTAAAGAGTGTTAACATCAATACCCCTGAAGCAGTTAAAATGTTTTCAAATAAAAATGCTAATTAAAATTTAAAAAATTATTGTTGACGGTTTTTAAGGTTTTCCACATTTCTCAAGAATTATCCATAATTATATAGCATAGGGATGGCGAGCCAATGGCACGGGTGCCACAAATGGCACGTTTGAAAATTTTGATAGCACGCACAAAAACAAAATTATTAGAACAAAATAAAAAGATAACTTATAAAATATATGCTATCTTTTTTGACAGAAATGAATTAAAAATTATTATACATTCAATTTGATATAAATTTGTAGTACTGAAAACCTATCTTAGTATGTTTACTAGAACCGACAAATTATACATTTTATTATTAAAATATCGCATGAATTCTCTCGAAGTATATACAGATGCGCATTAGATAAAAAAAATTTGCGTAGCCTGAATCAGATGATAGACTGCATTAGTCATTTTTAATAAACCGTCGTCTTTGAAACTTCAGTGATTTGTTAAAAAATATAACCATTTATTGTAAATAGATATAGTGTTATTTTTAGGTAAATATTTTTACATATTATTTCATATTTTATATTCTCCATTCGTTTGTAAGAACACATTGCGTTACGACTGAAATTTTAACGTGTAACAACCTTAAGGTATTAAAAAAGTTACTAAACTTATAATTTATTTTGTTTATTTTTGAACAATAAAATATTGTAATATTATGAGAAATTACTTTATGATTAAATCGGTGTAAAATATAGAAATAATTATTAAAATTACCTTAAATTAATATATTATTTATCATTTTCTTGTGTTAGTAATATTTTTAGTACTTTAATGTGACGAAATCTGTTCTTGCAAACGAATGCAAAATAAATTATTTATTTTATAACAATATTATCAAAATATATATTTTTTAGAATTTCTTATCATGGCTAGTTCAATGAAGAAATCGAAATTATCCGATATGAAATTATCATGTAGTAGCAGAGAATCTTAAGCTTGATGGACCGATAGATGATTGAAAAGGACAGTAAAGCAAATTTTATGTTCTAAAACTGTAGTCTGTAGAACATCTTCAGTAAAGCGGCATTATGAAACCAATCATAAAATTCTCGATCGAAGTGTAGGAGTGTATTTTCACGTGCCTTAAAAAATAAAAATGCTAAAACTACTTCTTTAATGAAATATATTGGAACTCAAACATCACTGCTTCTAGTTATCAAGTTTCAAAAACTATTGCTCAATATGCGAAACCTTTTAATGAAGACGAATTTTTAAAGGATGCTTGGCTGCAATGTGCACCATACTTATTCGATGATTTCGAAAACAAAGAAAAAATTATCCGAAGAATTAAAGACATGCCGATAACTAAGACTACAGTGAAAGAGAAAATTTTGGGTATGGAGGAAAATGTAAATTTTCAACAAAAAATTTTTATAAAGTTTTGCGATTTTATATCCATTTGCCTTGACGCATTTACCGACGTAACAGGCTCTGCTCGCTTAGCAATTTTTGTACGTTATTTTGTTCAAAACAATATTAAAAATGAGTTAATAAATTTATCAACATTAACAACAACAACCAACATATTAGACATTTGTAATGCAGTTATAGATGCATTGGAAAAAAGAGAAATATGCCCTTCTAAAATTGTGTCAGTTACAATTGACGTTGCCCTCAGCTTAACTGAACGGGAAAATGAATTTATAAATTCATTTGCAAAACGTATTGGACACACAATTCTTCATTTTCATTACATTATTCACCAACAAGCGTTATGTGCCAAAACAAGTTTAAAAATGTTTGATGAAATTTTGAGTTTTGTAACAAAATTAGAGTCAATTTTATATCAGCACGAGCGCTAAATAAAAGAAAATTTCAAGAATTGTTAAACGAAGTTAACTCGTCGTACAATAGATTACTTTTATACAATAATGTACGCTGGTTAAGCCGCGGAAATGTTTTGTAAAGATTTGCAGATTGTTTGGAGGAAATAAGATTATTTTTAAATAATAAACATTATTGACCAATACAATTATTGGATGTAGAATGGCTAGCAAAGTTTTGTTTTTTCACTGATTTATGCTCTCACTTAAATGAATTAAATATAAAGTCCTTGAGTGGTTAGATTTTAAGAAATTAGAAACGGAATTAGTTGAATTTCAGTCAAGTACCATATGGAACCAAAATCTTGTTGATTTAAGAAATGATTTAGAAATTATTGAAAGTAATCAATTATTGGATAAAATAAATAAAATTGCATAAGATGAAATTCTAACTACATGGGATTCAATTCGTGACACGTTTAATTGTTTAAAAATATTAACAAAGGCAATTTTAACAATATTTTCATCAATGTGGGCATGTGAATCTATTTTTAGAATTAAATTTTATAAAAAATAAATATGGGAATAGAATGACGGATGAGTCGAGCTCTGCATATGCATTGTTGAAATTAACTAAATATGAACCAGATATTAAATCTTTATCATCTTGTGTGCAGCAACAGAAATCGCATTAAAAACAATTGCTTTTAAAGTGAATTCTGTTTCTAGCTTATTGCTTTTTGCACTGATTATTAAAAAATTGTTTAAAGAATTGCTTTTATTTGTTTATTTAATTATACTTACGTATAGTTTCAACAATCTAACATTTCGAATGAAATTTTACTATGGCAAGTCACCTATTTAAAAAAGAATTTTTATGACTTTGGGGCACGGGCATCAAAAAAGGTTCGCCATCCCTGATATAGTACAACTGACTACTGTATATAATTTTTTTTATAAAAATTATTGTGTAAATGTATACTTAATATTCAATTTGGAGGCATTTTTCTTGTAAGATGTGGGGCTTTCGTTAGACTTAATCCTATAAATAGGTGGGGGTAGTGTTAAAAAACAAATAGAAACTAAAGTATTGAGGAAAAAACTATAAACTACATTGAAAAACTGTTAATAGAAATCTATAACACTATCATTCGCAGATTTCAACTGAATAATATTACAAAAGAGTAAAAATATATTCATAAGTGGAGGATATAGAAGTTCTTTATATTTATCTCCAATCTCTTTAAACAGAATTTTACATGACTTTTTATGAAATGTAGGTGAATTAAAAATAAATGAATTTATGTAGGTGAATTAAAAATACAGTTTCTCTTAAGCAATTTCCCCAAGATAATTATAATACTTTTTCCAAAAAAATGCATATTTGCAACATAATATGAAAAAATAAACAGTTTTTAACTATATATATATGCACCACCATACCAAATTCATATAAAAAAGATGAAATGCGATCTTATATAAAAAGTCTCTTTAGCTAAAACTACACTTATATTCACCAGATATCTGCATATAACATAAGAAACATTTCATAGCATCATAATTGTAATTTTTGTCATTTAGAGGAAAAAATTTAAATTTTATATATAAAATAAAATAAACATTAATTCAAATGAAATATTTTTCCATAATATGCTTCTTTTGCAATGTTGTGTCAGCGTCTATAAATGTGGAAAATAATTTCTACATACATTTGCGCATACTGAAAATATGCTCTTATATTATATGCTGCATGCTTCGAATCTAATATTATGGTAATAAATGTTAACTTTTGCCAGCATTCAAAATTTTTCATTTAGGGAAAAAGAAAATACAAATTAAAGAAAGCATGATAAAAATAGTTCTGGTTTTCGATTTCATTTTATATCACAATGAATTTAATTCCTGAACATAAAATATTTCTAGGTACACTTGGCCTTTTAGTGAGTTTCACAATGTCGGTTGATTTTACTCAGGATTACAAATTCATACCATCATGTGCCAATTAAACACTGATATTGATTAATAAATTAAGGAGAATCAATATTTTCTATTTATTTATATTACAAATCATCTTTTGATTTTGATTCGTCCAAAGGAATATACTTATAATGTACTATTAATTATTAATAATTGAACATTTTTGATAATACAATAATTATTTCTAAGCGGGTAAGCTTTCGTTGAGAAGCTGAATAAAAATTTTAAATTTGTGTAGTTTTTAAAAAATATTTCCTATCATTTCAAATCTTGAATTCTCATTAAAATGTTTTTATTCATTGTATCATTTAACATTTCTATTTTAGAGAAATAGGTACTCCCTACTTTATATTTTTAATTTAAAAAATTGCTTATAAATTAATTTTAATTTTTTTACTGCTAATAAAAAGAGAGGAGCAGTTAAAAATCTTACGTAATTATAACGGTGTGGATTAAATATTTGCTTATTTTTGCATACATGGGGTTCGTTTATAAATGAATGATTGAAATAATTTTTGGATTGATATAATTGTTTTTTTTTTTTCCTAAAATTATACTTAAATGAATCCATTTTGTACAAATCAAAATATGGAACAAAATATCATTAAATCAGAATATATAAGCCAAATGATAAATTTAGTTGAATAAAATTGTTTTAATTGCAACTACACGTATAAGAACTTGATGCAATTATATCAAATATAATTTGCCAGATATTTACTTATGCAAAAAATTAAAGGAGATATTTCAGTTTTACTATTAATTAAGTTTCAAAAATAATTTAAGTTATTGAGTAATATGCTCTGTTTTTATCACTTACTTATTAAACTATCCTGGTTTGATTGAAAAACTTGTCAAACTCAATATGTCTAAGGAATTTCTAAAAAAATAATGTATAGAGATCTTAAATATTCTCATTTGTAAACAGCTACAATATTATTTAATAAATCTATTATTTAAGAACTATAATCCTAGTTTAAGTATATTTTTCAATATTTCCAAACATTCTTCTGCCATTTTGATAGTCGATTCTGAAAGCTATTCACTGCAATCCTCAATTCTTCGAGAGATCAAGACATACGCTCATTTTAAATACCTTATACTACACGAGGCAGTTACAAATGAAGGAATAAGGGTGCGTTTCTCGGGTAACACTCTAGGAAACATTATAGGTCCCATGATTGAAATGCACAATATCTAGAGACATGTTCGTATTTCCTGATAAGATGTCTTATTTAATGATATACACGCAAATTAGGTTGTGTTATTACTTATTAAATTTGAGTAATAAAGTTTATATAAACATAAGAAAACTATTATATATAAAACTATTAAATGAAACAGAGAAATATTAGACTTACTTATGATAAAATAGTGGTTTCATTAAAGAGTACTTATTTAAGTAATATACTTATTATAATACTTAAACAAGTACAGATAATGAATTTATCTTTATCTTGATCATTTTTCTTATAAAATTAAAAAATTTTTACTATTACAATATGAATTGAATTAGAATATAAATTAAAAGTTACTTTGCTAAATGTTTTTTTAATTCGACTATAAACATTATGGATATATTATTTCGTATATCACATAAAAAGCATAAGTACTTTTTGGATTTTCGAAAATGTTTTTTACGTTTGTACACTTAATAAGATAACACATTAGCTGATAGTCTAAAAATTTAAATTTATCATTAGGCGTTTTTTTAATATCGATATCATCTTCCATTTCATCCCAGAACCCTTTTTTATTAATTGTGGATTAGTTTGGCATCACGAAGAATAATAACAACAGGAAAATTTATAATCATCTATACGACAAATTTAAGGTTAGAATCCTTTTAATTATTTTCCATCATGTAAAAAGGCTACTATCTCTTGTCACTGGATTGATCATGATATTATGACCGATAAATGGCAAGCCTTTTTAACATTCATAGCACATAAAAATGGAAAATTAATCGACACATTTTACTAAACCACGATGCAAAGACAGCACTTATACAGAAACAAAAATTACAATTGATTTCGTACATATGAAAAAGTTTAATACTACATACTTTATGAAAACATTTGAAACCATCCGCATTATGAATATAATAAAAATGGAGCTCCATTTTTTCTTCAACAAATGCAAAATATTTACGTTAAAAAATGAGCAGCTCAATATTTTTTTCAATAAGCTTATATTTTTATGATCAAAGGGACAATATATAAATTAATTAGTGATTACCAAACCGTCGATCATCTTTATTCGATTAACCTTTACATTTCAATACGTTGGTCGGACTCCACACCAAAATATGGTACAGTTTTAGAAAGAGTAGCAGTAGCAGTCTCCCTATAATGCCAGCCTGGCTGGCACAAGAAAACAATAACAACATTTCAATACATTGGAATCAATTTCGATTTGAGAAGTAAAGTCAACGAATATTTTCAAGTGTTGTAGTTTGTCCAATCGCTTTTTTAAAAGATTGTCACTGAAGAGTTCTTGACTTGCATCATGAAGCATTTTGGTTTTCAAGAAAGGAATGCTACAGTGGAGTTTAGGACTGCTTGATTTTCAAAATGATTTATCTGTAAAATCGATTTCTTTATGCTTTGAAAATATTAAGTCTTGTTCTTAAAAAAATTCTCAATTTTGGTCCAGTTTAATCTTAAAATGAACGCACGTAAAGGTTTGAGTTCTTTTTCAGTATGAAATTTCTTGGAAAAAAATAAGCCCAGAAATCGTCTCGTTTTAAACACAACTCATGGCCTAAATGTAGAGCAGCACTCTTAAAAGCATAAGGTCCTGGGTTCGATCACAGCCATTATGCTGCTCTTCTGGCATCTGTATGCATGTCTGTCAGGATAAATGCTTGGGAGTTTTCCAGGTTTTCTCTCTTGTGACGAGTGAATACAACTAACTCTCTATGAAAATTACTTCCAAAAGACAATTTATGCTGTGGATGCTAAAATGCTTTACATTACGAAGCTTTCACAACGCGGTATCAAAACACACGGACAACTATATTCGAAAGTCAGCCATTACATGCTCTCTGAACATTAAAATACTTCATGATGACAAAAAAGAGTTCTATCTTTCCCATTACAGTCAATAAGTCTAATAACAAAATGTTATTATATTTATTATTTATTTCTAATTACACTTCAATTTCTTCATTATACATAATCCAAATTTAGTTTTTTTATGCAATATAGTTTAATTAAAAATTTGATTTCATATTTACAAGAAATATAAGCTTATAAATAATGAGCAAATGTAAAATATTTTTAAAAAATTTTTTGTTCTGCACAGTAAGATTTAAAAAATGATACGGTAGTTCAAAAGCTTCAAAAGTTTCCTGACCACTGACCTAAACTTTGCAACAATTATTTGTGCATTTTTGGCTTTTTACACACCAATGTACTATCATGAATAATTAATTAGAATATTAAAATGACATATTGGTATAATAACAATTTGCAAAATTTCTGCCATTGATTTATACCATATATACATATTCTTTCATTCAAAATCGAGTTCTATTAGCTAAATAAACAACAGAATATCATTTAACTGAGCAATACTTAAATTTTTCTCAAATGTGAATGCATATAAAGTTCCCTTCAAATGTAAATTTACATTCAATACCTCTCGTGTACAAAACCGATGACGTTACTATATAAAAACGATTTGCACGTGTGATTTAACATTTAGAATAACTAATATAAAGAATTATCTTATTTTTACGTCCTAATGGGGAAACGTCATAAAAATACAAATACTGTTATTAAAAAATATTTATTTTGTCTTCAAAAATATTTCATGTATGTTGCAATTGATTTACAAATAAGTGAAAATAATATATCATAAAAAATCTTTAATTGTTGCAGTCGTTTTTTTGTTTATAGTAAATATGTATATAGTTTTATTGGTTTTATTTAAATGTTTTTATAACTTTTCACTATGCAAGAAATAAAAGTTTATAGCATTTTAATAACTCTCAGTGTGGTGCTAGCATTTTTCCAAATGTAGAAAATTGATTCATTCTATATTTGAATTGAAGTAAACGATGGAGAAGAAAGAAGTAGAAAGTAGGAAAGAGTTATTCTATCCTTTTAGATATAGTTCATGAGTAGTATTTTGAAAGTTTGATATGGATTGTGTATGCATATCCTCACTTGATTTATTGACTTATTCTTTATTCTTGCTTAGGCTTTATGATATAAAGATGTCATTTTTCTTTTTAGCCAACAAAGTTTCCAAATGTTCCTATTTGTTTATAAAGACAGTCCAAACAATTTTCGTGGATTTTTTTATAATACATTAATTTCCCCATGAATGTCAGATGTTACTATAATTGTTGTTCACACAATATAGATCATATTCCACACTTAATTGCAGTCATAGTATGTTGAGTCGCAAAAAAGACATCAATAAAGTCATAAGATAGATGATAAGTCTAATTCCTTCACTTGTTACAATCAGGGTTTAAGCCTCTGTAAAATTATATATTCCATAAAACTACGCAGCATAATTTATTTCATTACACTAGTATTTAAGAAATCAGGATGTGTTTACTATGAATAGTCTACAGATTCTGATAAGTCAGTGTCAGGTGAAAATTCACTAGATACGTTTCATTCTCATAAACCTGTATTCAAATTAGAGAATTTCTCTTGGTAAAACCACTTTGTGCACTTTACTATCACACAGCTTTTTTTTTCTTACGTCATCGATAACTCAAAAGAATATTAGATGGTACAATATGTTCATGTCACATGAACCTAAAGGAGCTTTGTTTAAAAAAAATTATATTGGAGGAGGAGGAGGGCTTTTAGCTTTTGCTACTTTTCCAGGGCAGTCAAATATACGCTCCTGTTTTTTTTTTTTTTTTTTTTTTTTTTATTCTTCAATATGTTCGACAACCTCCTCCAAGGTATAATCACCCACCAAGCTCCTCATCCGCGTCATAACGCGTAAACCGAAAGTTATCCCTTTTGCTCTCCACCCACTTTTTTGGCCCACTGGCGATGAGCCCTGTGGAATAAAAGATCATTGTATAATTATAAGACATTAGTTTTATTTTAAGATTAAAATGTGGATTCAGTATTCAAAATAAATCATAATGTAAGATAATATCATTGTCAATGAAGCAATGAGAGCACTAAAGAAGTTCAAATTTATCATAAATTAATAAGCCAAATGTATATGCAATTCTACAAATGCAATATTTATTACAGATGCGTTATGTTTAACTTTTGCACAGATTTAAATATAATATTATTTTCCTATTTACCTTCAAATATTAATCAAAAGTATTAAGTGAGTAACCATTTGTTAGCGTGTATTGAAGCAACAATTATTTCATATTAAATGTTCATTCAATGGGAATGTATTTAATTTACTTCTGTAATATTTAATTAGCTATAAAATTAATACATTTGCATCAGTTAATAAAAATCTTGAATTTATATGAAAAAATAATGCATCGTTGTTTGAAAGCAAAATTTCTAGTTTTATTTAAAATAATATTTTGTGGCCATTTTTACACAATGAAACTGAAAATGTTATTTTACACAATAAAACTGAAACGTACCACTATAAAAAATTTATTGGTATAAAGCCCATTAAAAAGCTTCACAAAATGTTCACACGTAGAATTAAAAGTAATAACATTAAGCAAAATTTAATATATCCTACTAGTATAACACTAGCAGTATACCATATATCTTAACATGTATAGGTAATCTCAGCACGTTTATCTTTCTGATTGGGTCAAGACTCATAAAAAATTGATTCTTCCACCAATCGCTGTCTCAACTTCGACACATGAGAAGCAATTTTTAAAGGAACACAAAATTTAGCATTCAACTTCAACCACTATTAAACTTCTGGAAATAAATGTTGCATTTACGCAGCCTACAATACTCATTGGCCGACTTGGATGGTTTGGAAGATTTTTGGTTTTTCCCTGTACAAACATGATCCGATATTTTAAAAAAATCTATTCCGAAAAGCAATAATGAGCAGTGGAATTCAAAGAAAAAGAATGTCAACTACGCGGTATCATAGTAGTGATAGGTAGTGAGATCACATTATTAAGGAAGAAAAGTTAGAGGTTCGATTCTAGCCTTTACTGAATACTGGAAAATAGAGAGAAACTGCAATTATATCTATATTTTTCGAGGTACTTTCCTAGAAACTTCCGTGTTTTCTATTTTATTATACGCAAATAGCTCGCATCATTGTAAAAAAAATTCCAGAAGGTATTCTGATGTGGGAATTAATGAGCTATACTTTAGCTTTTATCTATTAGATTATATTTTATCTGATAGACTGTCTAATTTCTAGATCTACTTATCTGCGTAAAATAAAGAAATAAATATTCATCATCTTAATAAAAAAGTCTTCATGTAACAATGCTTGACTCAAGATTATTATGGGAAGCCATTAAGCTCTACCTACTTGCAAAGAAGGATATCAAAACTTTATGTTCTCATAAAAATTAATACATATATTTTTCAACAACACACATTAATTAGCATTAAATTCATTTCAGCATTGGCAACTAATTATTTACACCACATATCATACGTTAATGTTACGCGTAATGCATATTAAATAAAATCACATCACATGTCACATTAACCTTGAACTTAAATGGTTTCTGGACAGTAAATATATGAAAAGTATCGGTTTAAAATAAAATCCCATTAATCTATATAAATAAAATCCTTATTCTGTCAGCATGAAGTTTTTATCTGGGATTGAATTGAAAAAAGAAGCCTGAAATGGAATGAAATATTTATTAGAAAGTTAAAATTTGTCACTAACTTAAAACATACGATGTGTAGCTTAAAACATATTTATTTCGAAATTTTTATTACGTTTGTATTTAGAGTAAATCATAACTAAAGCCGATTTAAAATCATTGTTAAGTTGCTTATGCCATTTTATGAAACTGCGCTCTTTTCAAAAACAGAGGGGAATACGGTTCTTAACCCCTTTTAAAATTGTAATCTATGTGAACAGGTCTCGATATAGCTTAATTGGGGGCCTCACTCTGTTTCATAACACCAAACTTTTCATTCGACCTGGCAAACGATTCTATTCGAGTGACAGTGTAAAATAAAATAACATTAGATTTGGGCTACCCTTTGATGTGGGAGATAAAGGACTACTGCCTCGTATGCCCCCTGACTTAGCCAGGCTCAGTATATGCAACCGCTAGAAGTAAAGAAAAATATAAACGGCCTCGTGTGAGGAAAAACTCTTCATTTCACAATTCCTACGTTTTTTTTAAATAGTTATGCTTTCTTTAAATTATTATTTTTTGCCCACTGCAGCGAACGTACTTTCGGCTTTGATAATATGCCCCGATCAGAAATACACGGGAACAGGAGTAAATGGATTCCCGCGCACGAATTCAATATTTAATAACTTATTATGTTCTCATGATCCTGTCATCGACAGGATTGTCGAATAACAGAAAACACATTCCTTTTAGATGACACACTTACTACCTATTAATTTAAACATTTTTCCAAGATATATATTTTATATCGACCAGGAGCAAGACTTCCACTACCCCTGGTAATGAAAAACAAACCAACCAGTAATTTGTACACCCGCTACGTATTGCTATATGAACGGAATTCCAAAAGTAGTGGACCGTATTCATGTGTCAAGAAGAAAAACTGGATAAATTCTTAAGCGCCCACATTGAAAAATGAGCATATAGAAAACAGAAATGCAACAACTGGTATCGACTTCGGATCTTATTATGAAGAACGAGTCATCAATTCACGCTACAATATAAAACAATCTCATATCAAATGAATTAATACTTTTCATAAATATTTATACTCCTCCAGTAAGTATGAAAAGCCTTACTTCATGGATAGGATAATCATAAGAAATATTTGCACAAAGTGAATTGATGTACAATAGAAACTGGTTTAAAATACAAGTGTAAATAAGGCAGGCATGCAGTTAATCATGTATGAGAGTCGACAACCAATAATATACATAACAAGGAAATGAGAAAGCTGTTACGTTGTATTCATAAAGACAAGTTATCAAAATGTATAATCTAGATAAATTGTCTACCTGACATCACAAAGCAGATAATTAACAACTGAAGAAATTTGAACACCTATCACTTACTTTTTGGAGGATTTTTCATGAATAGAGATCTATTCACTTGTCGCAAAAAAGAAAAATATGGACAGCTAACAAGCATACACTTTGAAAAACGTCCATGCAAAAAGCACAAATGGAACACTCATTTCCCGTTGCTTACCAATGACAAGGATCAAACAATTAACCTTCTATTAGGAAGAGTTTCTATTAGTTAGAGAGTTCTATTAGAAGAGGTTTTACTATTGGGAATCGGTAAGACATTTTCACTATTTAAATACACTGCTCAAAACAATTAAAGGATATTGCGGTTTTAGGTGGATCTTGTGGCTGGGAAACTTTTTAGCTGATTATACGTGGTCGAGAGACGTAGTAGGTTATATGAGAATAAATTACACATGTTTGGCAGAAAAAAATGCATTTTATTGCGACTTTGTGTATAAAAGAAAAAAAACATAATTTGTGCATATGAGAAAAAAAGAATAAGAAAAGGTGTTCAAAGGAAGTCATTTTCAGTAGGGGGTATGGTTTTCACGGACGCCCATCAACGTTGAGCACCTTTGAGGCATGGAGTCAATGAGGCTATTAATCACGAGTTAGGGTATTCTGTCCCACTCTTCCAGAAGAGCACTTCCCAGTTCTTGGTGAGTTTGTGAGGATGGTTGGTGACCAGCAACTCGTCTTCCTAGAGCGTCCCAAATGTGTTCTATTGGATTCATGTCTGGAGAACACACTGGCCATTCCATTCGTACGATTCCTTCCTTGAAAAGGAAATCCTCCACCAGGTTATCACGATGTGGCCTGCAGTTATCATCCATTAAAATGAAGTCATCTCCGATTGCTGCAGCGTAAGGGACTACAATAGGTCTGAAGATTTCATCCCTATATCGGCGACCAGTCAGAGGTCCATCTCGAATGATATAGAGGTCTGTGTGCCCGTCAATGGAGATGACACCATACACCAACACTCCCCCACCGCCAAATCTGACACTTTCGTGCACGAACGCTGGATTATTCCTACTGTCACAGTCCCTCCAGATGAAAATACGCCTATTATCAGGAGGAACAGAAAAACGGTACTCATCAGAAAAAAACATTGCTCCATTCATTTCTCCTCCAGTTCACATGCTCTGTTGCCCACTCCCTGCGGTCACGACGCTGTCTTGGTGTTATTTTAACACCTACCATCGGTCGGCGAGCATACAGACCTACACCATGGAGCCGGCTTCGGACAGTCTGAGTTGAAACCGTGGTGTCAGTAGCCGAGCGAAGGTGTTGTTGGAGAAGAGTAGCGTTCATATTTCGGTGTCTCCGAGCCGTTAACACTAAATAACGATCTTCATTGGGCGTTGTTGACCGTCTACGACCTTGCCCTGGTCTTCGGCCTGCACTTCCAGTCTCCAAAAAACGGTTCCAGATCCTGGAAATCACACTTTGTTACACTCCAATGGATTGTGCTACTCCGGTTTGAATTTGGCCCCCTTCTAGCCTACCAACAATTCTCCAAGCTTCTGAATCAGTTAAATGATTTCACTGAGACATCGTACTCATCGAAACAAAGCAGTCACTGAATACTGATCATCCTTGTATTCATTGTCTTTTATTCAGTTGGAAGTCAAATTTCATTCACTACCGCTGAAGTGACGTTTTTGACGTCGAACTCAAAATTAGCATACTCCACAGTTTGAAAATCAGAAAAATTTTCCTTTGTGATTCTCTTCTTCCATTTTCAGCAAAAAAATTTCGTTTATATCTTTATTTTATGTAAAATTTACAATATCCTTTAATTGTTTTAGCAGTGTAAATTTGAACGTGTCTAAGTAACTGAGCGATAGCTTTTCGAAAGTAGAGATGAAATTCGATTTTAGCACACGGTTTAAGACATCGAAAATATATTAGAAATGAGAAATAAATATCAGATAAACATAAACCGACAGAGAGATGAAACGGAAAAAAGAAAATTTAATTTTTTATTAATTGGACAATCAATGGCTTTGGAGATATATAAATAAACTGCTTCAAATAATCTCACACTACATGTGTATACAGTGCATATCATGTAACAACACAGTTCAGTATTGGGTGATCAAATTCACTGCTGATGGAATTCATGTATTCGCAAAACATGGGATAGCACATACATTTTTCCAATATTCCTTTCATTATATCGATAATCAAAGACATAAATCTTGTTAGTTAGATTTAACACTTGCAAGACACAAAATTATGAACTTCAATTGGGTGCACCACTGGAAGCTGAAGGATAGGAAAACACTATCCGATTTAACAAGTCAATTTTCGCTAAAATTGAGCTGACGGTTCAATCTCAGTAAAAACAGGGGAATATAACTGAAATGGGAGTGAATATTGAAATGCTACGAAGTTCTCGCATACCAATAAGAAATAATTTTCAGTTGATGATATATCTGTAATCGTATGGATGCGTGAAATAGCCATGATTTGGAGTCTCTGCTAAGGCTTCGATGATCTTGAAAACCATTAACTTTAGACGAGGGATGAGCAAACTACGGCCAGCTGGCCAACTACGGTCCACGGATAGAATTTTAATTTGTCGGTAAGACGGAAATCGAAAGAAAATATGATTTATATATTATATATCTATCTCCTTTTCTACTTTGTTTAAATATTAGTTTTTTTTTTTTTTTTTTTTTTCGTTTTTCAAAGGACTGCTGATCTTTTCTACTAACTCGATTTTTGTTCGACAAAGCATAAATCGACGGAAATAGCAAGCACAGACAGTGGATGTTCTTTGTTAGTTATAACTGTAAACTGAGGGCAACAAGCGTTATCTCCTTCTGGGGGAGCAGAAATATGGGAATGCAATATAGGTGAATTAGACCTTACATGTAGCAGACTGCGCATTTTAAGCTCCAGCCAGCCCTGAAAAACATAGCTATGTTTCCTTCATTTTTCACATGTGAACAAGTGTTTTCAACTATGAGCCTTAGAAAGAATTATTTCAGAAATAGACTGACAGATAAGCATTTAGCTTCGTTTCTAGAATCAGTACATCTCATTTCGAACCTCAATATAAAGGAACTTTTACATGAGAAATCGCAATTTCACCCATCTCATTAACATATTTAAATTGTAAAATCTGTATATTGTTTTTAAAAATTCAAAAAAATTTTATCTTGGCCCACCAATTTTTTTTTTTTTTTTTTTTTTTTTTTCGATTTATGGCCCGCGACCGAAAATGTTTGCCCATCCCTGCTTTAGACACTCGAAATTTTTATCGAATCAAAAAGAGTCATTTACTAAGTCTAACGTCCTGAATTGACTATCGAAATTTTTTCATATTTAGGATACTCCACATTGTGTTCTATAAAACTGACTTCCAATATTTTCACAATGTTTCGAAATTTTAAAGTATCCTAAAAACTTCATCTTTTTTGGTTACATGGAACCTACACATATTAATGAAATTTAAGCCTCGTCATGTTGCCAAAGCTCAGCATTCTCAGTAAACAATTAAGTAGATACACCAGTTTTTATCAATTCATCATCATTAAAAGCTATCTAAATTTACTAAAATTAGGTAAAGCACTTCGTTTATAGAAAGAATACTTATGGTACAAATGCATCTCATTGCTTACACTCGCCAGTATGTCTGGAATATTTAACAAACTCCAATAAAATTCGGCTTTAAACACTTTTATTGATTACTTAAATTTCCAGATAACTCAATCTAGCATATATTCCCAATAGTTCGATATCTAGTGTTCATTCCAGATATGCTAGACTGACTAGACCAGATGCCTAGACTGAGTGATGCCTTTCAGAAAAATTTCTCTACACCCCTCACACTCCTAATTCATAGAAAAAGATAAAATGTCAATCTTATGTAAAAAATGTCTCTTTAGCTAAATTGCACTTATATTCATCAGATATCTGCATATGATATAAGACACATTTCATAGCATCATAAATGTTATTCTTGTTTCAGTCATTTCGAGGAAAAAAATTTAAATTTTATTTATCTAAACATTAATTCAAATGAAATATTTTTCCATAATATTCTTCTTTTGAAATGTTGTGTCAGAGTCTATAAATGTGGAAAATGATTTCTACATACTATTAAATGTATAGTAGTTACCATATTACTGATTACTACAATATCTTATTAAAAAGGAAAGTTTGATGTACTAATTGCCTTGCAGAATTCATGGTAGGAATACCCTCCGAACGTCTTCACACAATCGAATTGGAAATAAGAAGTCTTCAAACATGAATATACCATGTCATTTTTCGGCACTTTTATATGCTTCTGGGGATAGTGCATAAAGTTACCTTTGTATTCCAGCTTCTCTAGTACTTAATAAGTGTTGTTGTGTTAAAAAAGCATAAATATATTAAAGAGTGTTAACATCAATACCCCTGAAGCAGTTAAAATGTTTTCAAATAAAAATGCTAATTAAAATTTAAAAAATTATTGTTGACGGTTTTTAAGGTTTTCCACATTTCTCAAGAATTATCCATAATTATATAGCATAGGGATGGCGAGCCAATGGCACGGGTGCCACAAATGGCACGTTTGAAAATTTTGATAGCACGCACAAAAACAAAATTATTAGAACAAAATAAAAAGATAACTTATAAAATATATGCTATCTTTTTTGACAGAAATGAATTAAAAATTATTATACATTCAATTTGATATAAATTTGTAGTACTGAAAACCTATCTTAGTATGTTTACTAGAACCGACAAATTATACATTTTATTATTAAAATATCGCATGAATTCTCTCGAAGTATATACAGATGCGCATTAGATAAAAAAAATTTGCGTAGCCTGAATCAGATGATAGACTGCATTAGTCATTTTTAATAAACCGTCGTCTTTGAAACTTCAGTGATTTGTTAAAAAATATAACCATTTATTGTAAATAGATATAGTGTTATTTTTAGGTAAATATTTTTACATATTATTTCATATTTTATATTCTCCATTCGTTTGTAAGAACACATTGCGTTACGACTGAAATTTTAACGTGTAACAACCTTAAGGTATTAAAAAAGTTACTAAACTTATAATTTATTTTGTTTATTTTTGAACAATAAAATATTGTAATATTATGAGAAATTACTTTATGATTAAATCGGTGTAAAATATAGAAATAATTATTAAAATTACCTTAAATTAATATATTATTTATCATTTTCTTGTGTTAGTAATATTTTTAGTACTTTAATGTGACGAAATCTGTTCTTGCAAACGAATGCAAAATAAATTATTTATTTTATAACAATATTATCAAAATATATATTTTTTAGAATTTCTTATCATGGCTAGTTCAATGAAGAAATCGAAATTATCCGATATGAAATTATCATGTAGTAGCAGAGAATCTTAAGCTTGATGGACCGATAGATGATTGAAAAGGACAGTAAAGCAAATTTTATGTTCTAAAACTGTAGTCTGTAGAACATCTTCAGTAAAGCGGCATTATGAAACCAATCATAAAATTCTCGATCGAAGTGTAGGAGTGTATTTTCACGTGCCTTAAAAAATAAAAATGCTAAAACTACTTCTTTAATGAAATATATTGGAACTCAAACATCACTGCTTCTAGTTATCAAGTTTCAAAAACTATTGCTCAATATGCGAAACCTTTTAATGAAGACGAATTTTTAAAGGATGCTTGGCTGCAATGTGCACCATACTTATTCGATGATTTCGAAAACAAAGAAAAAATTATCCGAAGAATTAAAGACATGCCGATAACTAAGACTACAGTGAAAGAGAAAATTTTGGGTATGGAGGAAAATGTAAATTTTCAACAAAAAATTTTTATAAAGTTTTGCGATTTTATATCCATTTGCCTTGACGCATTTACCGACGTAACAGGCTCTGCTCGCTTAGCAATTTTTGTACGTTATTTTGTTCAAAACAATATTAAAAATGAGTTAATAAATTTATCAACATTAACAACAACAACCAACATATTAGACATTTGTAATGCAGTTATAGATGCATTGGAAAAAAGAGAAATATGCCCTTCTAAAATTGTGTCAGTTACAATTGACGTTGCCCTCAGCTTAACTGAACGGGAAAATGAATTTATAAATTCATTTGCAAAACGTATTGGACACACAATTCTTCATTTTCATTACATTATTCACCAACAAGCGTTATGTGCCAAAACAAGTTTAAAAATGTTTGATGAAATTTTGAGTTTTGTAACAAAATTAGAGTCAATTTTATATCAGCACGAGCGCTAAATAAAAGAAAATTTCAAGAATTGTTAAACGAAGTTAACTCGTCGTACAATAGATTACTTTTATACAATAATGTACGCTGGTTAAGCCGCGGAAATGTTTTGTAAAGATTTGCAGATTGTTTGGAGGAAATAAGATTATTTTTAAATAATAAACATTATTGACCAATACAATTATTGGATGTAGAATGGCTAGCAAAGTTTTGTTTTTTCACTGATTTATGCTCTCACTTAAATGAATTAAATATAAAGTCCTTGAGTGGTTAGATTTTAAGAAATTAGAAACGGAATTAGTTGAATTTCAGTCAAGTACCATATGGAACCAAAATCTTGTTGATTTAAGAAATGATTTAGAAATTATTGAAAGTAATCAATTATTGGATAAAATAAATAAAATTGCATAAGATGAAATTCTAACTACATGGGATTCAATTCGTGACACGTTTAATTGTTTAAAAATATTAACAAAGGCAATTTTAACAATATTTTCATCAATGTGGGCATGTGAATCTATTTTTAGAATTAAATTTTATAAAAAATAAATATGGGAATAGAATGACGGATGAGTCGAGCTCTGCATATGCATTGTTGAAATTAACTAAATATGAACCAGATATTAAATCTTTATCATCTTGTGTGCAGCAACAGAAATCGCATTAAAAACAATTGCTTTTAAAGTGAATTCTGTTTCTAGCTTATTGCTTTTTGCACTGATTATTAAAAAATTGTTTAAAGAATTGCTTTTATTTGTTTATTTAATTATACTTACGTATAGTTTCAACAATCTAACATTTCGAATGAAATTTTACTATGGCAAGTCACCTATTTAAAAAAAGAATTTTTATGACTTTGGGGCACGGGCATCAAAAAAGGTTCGCCATCCCTGATATAGTACAACTGACTACTGTATATAATTTTTTTTATAAAAATTATTGTGTAAATGTATACTTAATATTCAATTTGGAGGCATTTTTCTTGTAAGATGTGGGGCTTTCGTTAGACTTAATCCTATAAATAGGTGGGGGTAGTGTTAAAAAACAAATAGAAACTAAAGTATTGAGGAAAAAACTATAAACTACATTGAAAAACTGTTAATAGAAATCTATAACACTATCATTCGCAGATTTCAACTGAATAATATTACAAAAGAGTAAAAATATATTCATAAGTGGAGGATATAGAAGTTCTTTATATTTATCTCCAATCTCTTTAAACAGAATTTTACATGACTTTTTATGAAATGTAGGTGAATTAAAAATAAATGAATTTATGTAGGTGAATTAAAAATACAGTTTCTCTTAAGCAATTTCCCCAAGATAATTATAATACTTTTTCCAAAAAAATGCATATTTGCAACATAATATGAAAAAATAAACAGTTTTTAACTATATATATATGCACCACCATACCAAATTCATATAAAAAAGATGAAATGCGATCTTATATAAAAAGTCTCTTTAGCTAAAACTACACTTATATTCACCAGATATCTGCATATAACATAAGAAACATTTCATAGCATCATAATTGTAATTTTTGTCATTTAGAGGAAAAAATTTAAATTTTATATATAAAATAAAATAAACATTAATTCAAATGAAATATTTTTCCATAATATGCTTCTTTTGCAATGTTGTGTCAGCGTCTATAAATGTGGAAAATAATTTCTACATACAATCCACAGCTATTAAATATATAGTAGTTACCATATTACTGATTACTACAATATCTTATTAAAAAGGAAAGTTGGATGCACTAATTAAATTTTTTGGAACAGATTATTAAATAAATATCACAGGGCACATTTACAGAGAAATGAATAAAGCTAACAAAAATTAATTTATTTTAATGAAAATTTAAAATAAGATAAAAAGAAAGATCAATTAAATGTAATCTAATAACTGGTTAATTGTTAAAGTAATACCAGAAACTAAACAGAAGGTATGGTCTTGAAAACAACTCTCATAAAAATCAAACCAGACTGTTTTTTATGTTTTATTTTGAACTATCTTGCTTAGCTTAAACAATATACTCTTGTGCATTTTCAAAATATCACATCTGATTTGCAAGATTAATAATAGAATTATTTATTAATAAACAAACTTAGCACTCATATTTTTATTCAATAATTGTAAATTTTGCCAGAATAAAAATTGATGAAAATTTCATTGACCAAAAAGGGAAACATCTGAATTTTTACAAAGTATGATATTTACTACAAATATATCCATTAGGGTACGTTTATATTATGCAACTAAACAACTCTATATGATTTACATTATTTTTATATCATACTATAGTTACACAATGAGGTATTGGTTTATTATCATTATAATAGCTACATTTGAGTATATTTTAATGTCTAAAACATCCCATGAACTCTCCTTTGCTACTATCTAAATATACATCATCCTAAAACAAAAGGGCCGTGGTAGCCTAGTGGTTAGGGTATCGGCCTTCCATCCGGAAGGATTACCAATGCCGCCAAAGATCCACCGAGAACATGCGATATACGTGCACGTTAAATCTTGGAATCGAAAGTCCTGTGGTCGGTCGTTGAGCAGTTACCATGGGTGCAATGGTCTGGAGAAAATTTCCTCCCCCTTCAGATCATTGTCAGAATTGAGCGAGTGGATTCTCTGGTGGTGCCATCTATCGGAGGATTTAAAAAAGAGCAAAGACGTACTTTCACCTTCATGGTGCTCTGATTAAAACGAAAGACGCTCCCTATTGACTTAATTTCGCATTGCCAAGGCATAGCGAGCTTGGCTTGTCCAAGTGTCATAAGTAACAACAACAACAAATTCACCAGTAATGATATATCTATTTCCACTTGATCAATG
>JAJQOW010001732.1:27500-35801 GCA_037975125.1 Latrodectus hesperus | reverse complement strand
TATTCTTAAGTTTACCCGAAGTTTCATGAAATAAATACTATAAAAATAAACCAATTTTTTAAGCATCAAATATAATGAAACAATTTTTTTTAAATTTAAATATACTACTTTTTCCCTCACATTAAAAAAAGGGCTATATACATTGAAATATGGGATCTGTTTTCTTGTATTAATCATGGTTACATAAAAATAAGGAGAAATTTTTTTATTGGAAATGGTCGACAGGATTATAAATAAATATAGGATAAACTTATTTGACATAAATGTTTAATCTTAAGTAATTAACTTAAGTTTAAGGTATACTATATTTATATTTTACAAATATAATAAAATTATTATGTTAGAATTTTATTTTTGAAAAATGTGGAGGATAACCTAATAGTTTAAAATTGTTGTACAGCACTTTTTTAACATCTATAATGTTGTATTATCTGCCAGGGATTTATTAGAAGATGGACCGTATTCATCTGCCAATAAGAAAAATAATCTACCTCAGAAAATTCTCAAGTCCTCACCTAAGGGATTGCATAAAATAAACTGAAGGGATATAACAACCACCCTTTTGCTTCAACTACTAAATCATAATAAGACTACTATCATAAAATATTAAATAATATGTGTGATGGAATAAGACTGAAATGGTACTATTCTCCGTTGCCAGATTTTTGACTACTTATGATATGCAATTTCATACAATATCAGCTTATACAAGATATATATTATACAGGACAAGACACAATTTCTATTTTACTTTAATTTCATTTTCCAAAAATAATGAAATATTCATTTCTAATTATTTTGATTCTAAAGAACCAAGTCTGCAAACTTTGGCAGGCAGTTACTTCCAATGGAAAACATAGACGTAGTTATCTGGTGAAAAATTGCTATTTTGAAAAATAATATTTGAACAAATATTTGTTATTTACTTAACTTTGTAGGAAATTTCATTTTTCATCATAAAACTAGTTCTTATGAATAGACCAGTTAAAGACAAATCAAATCAAATATGAAATATTTAATTCTTTCCTTCATTTACAAGGTTATTAACCCATTAACAGCCACTATCGTCATTTAGAGATTTTGGTATTTTATGTACACCACTTGGCGCCAAAAATATATTTGGGACTCTTAGTTTCTTTACATATCAGTCAGTATTATGGGTAGCAGAAAATGTGTATTCTGCGTTTCATTTCGTTACAACAAACTGGAAATTCCTGTGTAAGTTGAACGGAACAGAATTGTCATATTTGAAGTATTTTTGGTTTGGTTTTTATATTATAATGTTATACCGTAAACACAAAAATATATTAGTTAGAGGTTATAGTAACGATCAGTTACTTACCCAGTCTTTTGTTTCTTATTGAAATGTGATTTTCTTAATGATTTTATAACAATACCCATTCGGGGAATGGGGTTGATATCAAGTTCTTTTTCTCTCTTATAAGGTTTATTTTTACTTGACGAGAGATGGGTACTACTTTTACGTTTTCTGAATTGAAAATCGCCGTAAGTGATCCTGATTGCTTTGCAAATGACATCGATGATGTTACTGTTGATATTGTTCAGATTCCTTCCGATAAAATACTAATAAGGCCGATAAAATACAGTGGTTTTTACGTTTGCTGAATTGAAAATCGCCGTAAGTGATCCTGATTGCTTTGCAAATGACATCGATGATGTTACTGTTGATATTGTTCAGATTCCTTCCGATAAAATACCAATAAGGCCGATAAAATACAGTGGTTTTTACGTTTGCTGAATTGAAAATAGCCATAAGTGGTCCTGATTGCTTTGCAAATGACATCGATGATGTTACTGTTGATATTGTTCAGATTCCTTCCGATAAAATACTAATAAGGCCGATAAAATACAGTGGTTTTTACGTTTGCTGAATTGAAAATCGCCGTAAGTGATCCTGATTGCTTTGCAAATGACATCGATGATGTTACTGTTGATATTGTTCAGATTCCTTCCGATAAAATACTAATAAGGCCGATAAAATACAGTGGTTTTTACGTTTGCTGAATTGAAAATAGCCATAAGTGGTCCTGATTGCTTTGCAAATGACATCGATGATGTTACTGTTGATATTGTTCAGATTCCTTCCGATAAAATACTAATAGGGCCGATAAAATACAGTGGTTTTTACGTTTGCTGAATTGAAAATCGCCGTAAGTGATCCTGATTGCTTTGCAAATGACATCGATGATGTTACTGTTGATATTGTTCAGATTCCTTCCGATGAAATACTAATAAGGCCGATTAAATACAAATAAGGCTGATAAAATACAGTGATCCCTCGTTTTTCGCGGTTAATGAGGGCCAAAACCTTACGGGGGAAATCTGAAAAACCGCGAAGTAGGATTTGCCCCTAGGAATTTTCGTGTATGCGGGTTAAGTATGTGAACAGTGTCTATAATTTACACATTTAAGACAAAAATTACAACAGTAGGCGTATTTAATTAAACGTGTCAGTGCTAATTAATAAGGTTAATTTCAAAATCTTATACAGTAATAAATATTAATCTACATTGCCTTCTGAGAGAGGCGAAGAGTTTTGTGTGGGTGGCGGGGGAGAAGCTCTCACTTGACTCGTAGAAGCTTTAGCCTCACTCGGGGACTCTTCTGCTGGGGGGCGCTGACGGTAGAACCGAGGGCTTTACCTTGGAGATGTGTAGTTGTTGTCTTTATTTTTTTCAAAATTCCTTTGTACAAGAACATAACCTCGTCAACGTGATTGCTGAACTCGGCAGCTCAAACCATATTGTCGTCAATATCTTGTGCAAATTGTTCCATCGCTCTTGCCATGTTGCACAATTGTTGCAGATTCACCAGCGTAAGGCCAAGCTTTGCAGTTTCTTCCTCGTCTTCCTCTTCGTTTCCTTCTTACTCACTTGCAGACTTTGTCATTTCAGTGATGTCTTCATCGGTCAGTGGGTCCGAATAGGAATCGATAAGGGCGCTGATGTCTTCTTTTGTCATGTCGACAAATCCTTCATGATGTGAGCCAATCTCACCGTACTTTCATGGGTCGGAACCAATCACGGAAACCAATTACGCACCTTTATGAGAGCCCGTGGTATGTACTCTGAGTCAACTCATCTCTTTGTTTGACATGCAGATTCTCTCTCGCGCATCAATATAAAACAAGGCTCCTTTCCGCAATGTGTCTGCCGACGTGGTTGTATTTTTTCATTTTTATTTTTCAATGAATATTTTGAAAAAACTCGAGAAGCACTGAAGCCACAAAACATGAAGAGCGAAGTGGCGAGGTAACACTGTAAATTATGTTTCGTATATCGAAGACATTGACGAGACTAAATTGGAAGACAGCTGTTCCAGAGAGGGTTCTCGGCAGGTGAGAAGTTTATTCCAGTGCTCTGAATATAGCTTCTGCTAGCACAAACCCGAATAATATAGAAGTAACTATAACTGTACAAAAACGAAAACGTATGAAAAAAGCACAATAGTAAGAGACGAAAATATCGAATGTTTTCAAGACAAAGTATATATTTATTATAATTATATTGCTACGCACCCTTTGTGCATACTTATTTGGCCAAATGGCAGCTAATGAGTTAAAAACTGAAATAAGGATACCTTCGTAATGCATTATTGATACTCGTTCGCTACAGTGATCAAAAAGATTTTTTATAAAAGGCAAAACAAATTCTATAAATATAATTTTCCTTAAATTTCACCGTGCAAATGAAGATATAGGAGAGAATTATATTTTAACCTCCATATATATATAAAATACAATTTTTATACAAGGTTAAGAACCACGTACCCGTTTTTGAAGCGAACAAAGTTCCGTAACACAGCATTACAGGATTTAAATGAACTACAAAGCGGCATAAGCAACTTTACAGTGCAGTTAAATCAGTGTTAACTATGTAGTTAAATACTATTGTCCTGATATTAGTTTCATTCCATTCCATGCGACCGTCTATATATATATATATATATATATATATATATATATATATACAGTTTAAGCTGATCTGAATTTTATTTCAGGATCTATAATGATTTCTTAACCGTAAAATGGTTGTTTATTTCTTTCCAATTCATATTATGATTACACCACTTTATTACAATTTTCATGTGTTTATAAAATATCCATGACTACAGATAACGTTTCCTCTACTTCACATCATATTGAGACGGCGTCGTAAAGTGAAATCAATAAAATAAACGTATATTATTTCAGTATACAACATAATATTATGACATAATAAGTATTATATTTGCCATTATTGCCACAACAAATTGCTTTTGCATACAATATTCTTAGAATTATATTAAATTTAATATCTTTCAAATAATACAATGAAATACCATTATTAGAACCAAACGTAAATCAGATTTTTGAAACCAAAATGATATTATTATTAGTTTTTATTCGCTATTTTGTTAATAAATTCCTTCAACGTTTTGAATCTATTTTCCTGTTATATTTTTGCAAAAGTTTAAAAAGAATCATAACTACTTATTAATCATTAAGTGGTTTTTTCGTTCATTCCAGATCATGATTGCGCCACTTTATTACAATTCCCATTGGTTTAAAATATCCATGACGTCAGATATCGTTTCATCTACGTCAAATCATATTGAAACGGTGTTGTAAATCCGACTTGTCAACGAATTGGGGGCCTGCTTTCAAATCTCACTCTTCGAGCGGCAGCAAACAAGGAGAAGTTCACAATCGAATGTCTGAATGTTATCGGCGATGAGGAAAAATCCATTAAGATTTTTACCAGTAACAAAGTATTTTTTTAATTATAATTTTTTGTTACATTTGTAAATTGTTTCAAAATCTTGAAAATTACCGACTGTTCTAAATAATTGGTTTTCAAATTTTCATATCTTTAGCGATACTGCGTCCAAAATTGAACACGTTGTCTATAGAAGAGAAGAAAAATCAAAACGAAAAAGACACAACGCCAAACATCCACTTTGCTGTTAGTTTAAATCGGCAAGGTCGACTTAAAAATTTTTTATTTTATTATTATTATTTTTTTTATCTAATTGCTGATTTTTAATAGATATTACTTACTAGTCCTGAATGTTCTACAGAAGGAACAGACCACGAACGTGAGTTAACGTTAGAATATGATACTCGTGCTTTCAATTTTCCATCGACTTTTTTACCGTAACTGTACCTGTGTAAGTTAAAAAAACCATAATCAAAATAAAGAACAAAGGAATATAAATAAATCATACTTAAAATAAATGCAACAAGAAAATAGAATAAGGGTCCAAATGATTAATTTTGTGGTCTTAGCAACCAATGTAAAAAATTAAAAATAAATAAATTTATTCTTAAAGTTTCTTATATAGATATGAGTAGATAAAACCTCTCTATCTCAGCCAAATTTATAAACAATTCATGACCATTCTACAGTATGTCCACTAAAGTCCCTTGCCACCCTCTTAACTTCGGAACGGCTGCTACTATATTTATAAAAGTAGTGTCTATGTATAGTAAAGTAGCCATGCGCTACTGAATGAAACAGCCTACTGCGCCACCTGGTTGAAAACTACGGTGTTAGCATTTTTATCTCGAAAACGGAACGAGATAGAGAGAAAAAGTGATTTACAAAGTTGTAGAGCATCCTCGATTTAGTACGAAAAGATACCTTGTAGGCTTTAATGTGAAGAATACAACGGTTAAAACGCGCATTTGTTGTTTTGTGCAGTGACGTGACAAAACGATCTAAGAAAGGAAAAAAAAAAAACAAATAGTTATAACAATATATTTTATTTAAGATGTTCAAATTTCTCACCATCAGCTGCAATGCACATTTGGATCTCCTCGGTTGAAGGTTACGTTAGAACACGCGACCTTAATGTGTCGTTTAAGGTCCTGCAATTTTTGTGGAGGAGTCGCATACACCTGCTGCTTCAAGTGTCCCCACAGGAAAAAGTCCAATGGAGTCAGATCAGGAGAACGTAAAGGCCTCTCTTCAAAACCGCCATACCTTAGTATTTGATTGCCAAATTCCTTGACGAGGTATTGCTTCACTGGAGATGCCTTGTGAGCAGGCGCGCCGTCATGTTGAAACCATAGATTCTTAAGATTAGACAAAGCAGGCTCTCCACAAAATCGGGTATTACCAAGAAGATGTCTCTTTTATAGCTGTTTCAGGTGAACAGGCATGACGTTTCTTATGTATTTACATACTGCATACAAATTGTTGGAATTATTACTTCGGTTCTTCCCATTTAGAAATAAAAGTGAAAACTGTAATCATGAAAATGTAAATCATTTTCTTTCACGGCTAGCGGTGAAAGAAAATGATTTTTTTGATTTTTCAAATATGCACACGTACGATGTGCCACGTCACAGCACGAAACAACAAATGCGCATTTTAACCGTTGTATTATTCACATTAATGCCTAAAAGGTATCTTTTCCTACTAAATCGAAGTTGCTCTACAACTATGTAAATCACTTTTTTACCTATCTTGTTCCGTTTTCGAGATACGAATGCTAACTCCACAGTTTTCCACCAGGTGGCGCATAAGGTAGTTTTATTCAGTAGCGCATGGCTACTTTACTGTACCTAGACATCACTTTTATGAATATAACAGCAGCCGTTCCGAAGTTAAGAGGGTGGCAAGGGACTTTAGTGGACATACTGTATAATAAAGAGGGAAAGTATGCCTTCCAGCTATATGAGGTGGGAGATATGCTATACTGTAATCTTTAAGTCTAGTAGCTCGTGAGTTCGAATCCCACCTAGAGCTGGCGTTGAGTAGAACTCTACCAGTTAATGGAAGCAGCAGGGTGGGAGTCTTCTTCATTTAGTAGCAGGGATCAAGCAGAAGACCCCTTAATACTTAACTTGCCACCCCCAGACGTATCATATCACTTGGAGGACAAAGAAACCATGACCTATTTAACGTCTAGCAGTCGCTATTAATGAACATGACGGATCTTCGGTTAAGAGGAGATTCGAATTCCCTACTTTCCGATAATGAGACAGACTCCCTAATAAACCAAGCCACCGCGGGCATGGACCATGAATGTTTGTAAAGGCTCGAAATCCTCTTAAAACTACAAGTAATTGATTCTAAATTGACAAACAAACCAATTTTTATGTCATGTCCCTACTTTTCCACCTCGTTTCAGAGAAGCAGCAGTCGAAACCTGCTAAGTTACAATGCATAGTTACTCCAATACAAATTTCTGACTCCGGTAACTTTATTGCTTATTAAGTTACTGCTTTTTGTTGTTGTGACTTATGACACTTGGACAAGCCAAGCTCGCTATGCCTTGGCAATGCGAATTTAAGTCAATAGGGAGCGTCTTTCGTTTTAATCAGAGCACCATGAAGGTGAAAGTACGTCTTTGCTCTTTTTTATTCTCCGATAGATGGCACCACCAGAGAATCCACTCCCTCAATTTTGACATTGATCTGAAGGGGGAGGAACTGCATTTTGTTTAACCTTTTTGAGATTGTGACGCAAAATCCATCATAAATCAATTTTGTGAATATTTTTTCAAACGGCTGGTACTTGGGTGACGAACCCTTATCCACAATAAGGCCAGAAACTGCTACTCATTTGTCGTTACCCAGCGAGCACCTGTGAACCAAGTCACGGAGGCCCAAGTCATACTACCACAAACTAGTTTATAGGGTGGGCCACATTCATACATCATCACAGAGGAAAGGACAGAGAAACAAAGAAAGAAACATCCAACTGGGATTCGAACCCAAGACCCACAGCTCAGGAGTCAGGAGCGATATCTATTTAGCCATCGGTCGATCTTTCGTGAATATAAAAAATTAGACAAATTTCAGTTGAATCTCCAGTTTATCACAGGCTATGGTAACTGTCTACTCACGAAGACTAATGTGACCAGAACTAAAGGTTTAAAAGAGATTCGGAACAAATTCAAATAACCACACCCGTGATGAGAGTTTAATCCATGAATTTTAGAGGTTCGACGGTTCAAATATCATTTCGCCTAATTTAATTGAAGTATGCGAAAAAATATTATTTATTTTTAATATAATATTTCCATAATTTTCTCTAAAGTTTATGATTTTAAAATAAAATATAAATTTAGTTATATTAAGTTAATAAAAAATTTAGTTAGGTCTTAAATCGCGAAATGTAGCATACTAGATTCAAAACATATTCATTGAAAGTTCTATAAAACAGTAGTTGGTTTGTTGGGTTTTCTGGTGCAAAATTTAAAAAGGACCAGCTCAGTCCTTATTAAATAGTGATTGCTGCAAAGGAAATATTGTTTTATAATTTCATTTCATTAATTTTAAGTAATAATAAG
>JAJQOW010001732.1:10000-22500 GCA_037975125.1 Latrodectus hesperus | reverse complement strand
CAATAAAATTTAATTTCTGGTAACCCTGATAGTTTCTGCTTTTTAATTAATGTGATTTTAGGGTGGCCATTTTGTTACTAACATTTTGGCTCCTATCTTGATGTCAAAAACATCGCCAAAAATCAAGGGTTTCTGGTTTGTAAACTTTTATTAGCGATTCAAAGAAACAAACTTGAAATGGGATTGTCTTAAGAATGTATGAAAGAACGTATATTTAATTAAATGCAGAATTTTATTAACGTGTTGGTTGAAAATAGCACGAACTGTTAATAGCTCCTATGTACATACTAATTCTGCTTTATGATATTTTTAACTAATTTACATCCTTTTATTACATCATTTTTTTACATTTTTATTATTTACATCCTTTTTTAAATATTGTGTTATGTATATATGTAATATTAAAACAATATTAAAATGATTTTTATTCCTTATTATTAATAATTATATAATAGAAATTCATTGTTAATGAATTCAGTCTTAAGTAATTAATTCATAGATCTAGTTTAATATTAATGAGAAAATTATATAATTTACGAATTTATTTAATAAAATAAAAGTTTTATTATAAGCAACCAAACATTAATTTTAAATGTTGGAATAAGCAATTTTATTTCGGAGATACAGAAACAGGAATATGAAACTTAATTATGATGCTAATTATGTAAAAAATATTAAATTGGTTATATATATCAATTAGTGAAGACTTATACATACCCGGCGCATATTTCTACTGGTATTGTTTTTGCATCTGCCATAATATAAGATGGTGGTTTTATTATAACTTCAAATTTTGGTAAAACTGTAGAAAAAAACAGTAGAATATTATGTAGTGAATAAAATGGGATAATTTAATCAATTATTAATAAGATTGTTTTAGAAATCTAAATTCAAGGAAATTATCAACACACATATCTATACATACCTTTTATAATATGAGAAACAATTACATGCTTTTTATAATTCCAGCTCAAATGATTTTAATGCATATTGTTGTTGTTATATAATGACCTTCTACTAGGATTTACTCCTTTCACCCTTACGAGCAGTGGGAGTGATTGCATTTTATATAATGGGGCATCATTTATGTAGTGTGTGCCATCGTAACTCCAAAAATAGTTCTTCATAATTTAGAATAAAGAACCCTGCAGAAGGCTTGGCCTGCCACACCCAGAGGCATCATTTCACATGGAGGACATTGCAACCACGATCTATTTAATATGTGCCAGCCGCCAGTAAATATCACAATGGATCTTAGATTGGGTGGGAATTCGAACTCACTACTTTCCAATAATTTGAACGAACCCCCTAAGCAACCAGGTCACCGCGACCTTATATATATATTTTATTATATGGTTTGGTTTGTTTGTAACTATATTATCCCGTTTGCATACAAGGCTAATTCAACCTGCATAATGTGAGAACTAAAACTGGTATCCACATTTTAAAGCTAATTCTGAGTCATTACAAACATCTATTTCCGTGGGGAGAATCGAACCCATTAGTTGTTGAAGATGAGAGCAGACAGTAAGCATTTAGCTTCAAGCTCGGTTTCGTAGGTTTTATGTCTGATAAAACCAGAGCATTTTTGATAGTTCTATTTTAAGTAATTAATATCAGAAAGTATAAAACAATTGATAAATTATCCCCTTAAAGCAAGATTTTTTTTCCGGAAAAACTGGTAAAAAATGATGGAGTTTGCCATTTAATTATTATCAAATTTATCTTATTTACTAGAATGGCTCTCAGACGGGCATTAGAAATAAATTTAAGCGAGATAAAACACCCCCGTGGGAGGCATGGGCAAATGCGTTAAGGGATTTATACATTTGAGAACTAATTAAATAACAAGTCAATGAATTGATCATTGATCAAAATTCCTTTCCAAACAGATCAGTGCTCTTAAGAAATTTGAAAGATTTTTACGAATCTAAATTACGAAGTCTAAATTGTCAAAAATATTTTTAATGTTATTTGTCCTGGAACCAGGGGGTACGCGTACCTTCCTGGGGCTTGAGCAGCCACCAGGCGCGTCGGCAGGTGGTGGATAGCCGAATGTCCTGTAGGAATGACAGGATAGCCTTGAATATAGAATCAGAGGCCATGAACCAGCTCCCGTAAACCCTGGTGTTATGCGACCCGTGCCTAGGGTTATTTGGCACCGCGGTAATGGTGTTTTAACGGAGCCTCTAGTTGCCTGGCGAACTTCTAAAGTAATTTACCTTGCCCAGTAACTCAGGCAATGCTGGGTGGACTTATATTACCTGAGCTTATTAATTGTTATCTTGTGGCTGAAAAGATACAATAAATAACAAACCTTTCTGCAATTGCAGGTGAAGCCTCTGAAGTAGACCTTGCTGAAAAAGACAAGGGAACTCAGAGGCAATCTAGTAAAGGGGTAGCAATGAATCCTTTACTTGAGGTAGAAATGACCTCCAAACCATCTTCTTCTGGTGAAAGTCAGGAAGCTATCCCTAGCATGACTGACTTTCTGACCAGATGGGACTGTTTCAGCAAGACCCTATCTGCTGGAAATGTCATACGCAAGAGGAAACGGCAGAGCATATCATTTACGAATGCGAGGCTCTTGCCCTCCCTAGATTAACTTCTTTAGGCATTATCCATACTAGAGAGTTACACCTAGACTCCATTAAAGGGTTATTGGACTTTATTAATAAAGTGGGTGACTCGAGCAACTGGAACTAGGAAACATTGGGTTTGGAGTTAATGGTACAAAATGCTGATAAAAGCAGAGGTGCCCAATGACATACAAACCCAACTCTAAGAAGAAGAAGAAGAATGTTATTTGTACAAGTTTGTGAAATCAAAAGTTCTGCATTATTAATATGACTGAAATGAAAGAAAATAAATTTTTATTTTTACTAGCTAATTTTTTTATTACTAAAGAATGCTAAGGCCATAATTTTGCTTTTTCATTTGATAAAAATAAAAGAAATTATAAAATGATTGATAAAAAAAATATTTGATGTTTTTACATTTGCTTAGGTATCAATTTAAAAACAAAATTTGAGCAAGAGTTAAAATTGTACTCTTAATGATCCATTCTACTAATATAAATATGGACAAAATATTTATATCAGCAATTAATGATTATTCTTAATATAATATTTAAGTTTCTTCGATTGAAATATCAATGGTATTTTCAAAACAGGGTTTATGTATTTTGTTAAATTGTATTTTTTTACCGTATTTTTCTACGTTGAATTTCTGGGTAGCGGTGACTCCATTGATTTTCACTTTGATACTCCACGTTCCCAAAGGCGGCTCATCAGAAAGTGGAAGTTTCAGTTGTTTCATACCTGCAAAACAGAAAAAAAAACATCTTAAAATTTTTGCTCCTTTTGTTTGTCAACAAGATCATTAAGAAATTATTTATATTTTATTTGAACGGCAAATAATTTGCATTCTCAAAAAATTTAAGTGTGGAAATAATAATTTTTGTTTAATTTCCTGCTAAAAATTAAAACTTGATTGCTGAGAAATCTATTTTGACTTTTCTATTAATTCATACGATTTATGCTTAGAATTTGTTCTGTGTGGCCTCGCTCTATTGCGAATAAATACAAATTGTGTGTTCAGTGTAGAATCGGATACACTTTGGTTTGGCGATAAAATTTGCCGATAAGGTTGAATTTCCAGTAACCCTGGTACTTAGTTTAGCTTTTGTTGAACCGCAGCGGTCATCTTGATAATCACTTCTTAGGGCCTATCTTGGCTTCAAAAATTCAAGAGGTACCCGATTGTAAGCATTTACACTGTTTGTCTCAATGCAAAAGAAATCAGAACACCACCCAGGAAAGTTAGCAGAAGAATTCGTTATGACCAGTTGGTAGAAAACAATGCCTTCTCAAATTCAAAGTACACGCAAATATTTATTGCGTTTAAAAAATACCATACAACAAAACATGGATAAAAATCATCTGTAAAGAAAAGAAAACTCTTTTTCAATACCGAGAAATCGTTAGCATCATGTAGTGGATTGCCCATCCACAGCACTGTTGCCTTAAAGTGAAACTTTTTATAAAGTAAGTCTAGATTAATTGCTTCCAGAAAAGAAATTTGGAAAACTCTCTGGCGCTCACACTGGAAAATGTACATGTGAAAAGCAACAAAACCTGCCCATATCTCCATCCTTAGATTCTTATTTATCTATCTTGACTGGTATCGAGTTTCAAACATGCCATTTTGAGGAATACCTAACCTAGTCCAAGGTAGGATCATAATAACCTAAGTCATGATAAGACCGAATACCTAACTTATCCATAAAGATGATCACTAGGCAATCACAAGTTGGACATTAGGATAAAACAAAGTAATTAGAAATCATCTGTTTTTTTTATATAATAAAAGATTAAATACAGAAAATAAATACATTACAAATAAATACATTTTCTGAATGAGTGTACAAAACAAAATGAAATTTCTTTCAAGTAGGTATAAAATGAATTTATAGAAAAATTATCGATATTTAAAATAATTTTACAATTTTACGTCTTTAAATATGAATAGTCTTCAACGAACAACTTAAATCTTCAACGAATAGTATTTTAAAGGCTTATTTTATTATTCTGGATTATAGACTAAAAGCTCATGGAAATTTTATTTTATTAATGCTAGATTAAACAAATGATCGTTTTAATTAATTAAAAAAGGTTACAGTTTAAAATTTTAATATCCATTTTAAGAACTATCTTTTTTATTTGTTTCAAATTTGAAAAGAAAAAAAAAACGTCCCTAAAATTCCTATCATCATAATTTATATGATTTTTCATAAACTATACTCACATGACAGTAAGTCAGTATTATAAAGTATTATGAATTCTATAAGTAGGTGAACTTTATAACTAATCACATTTTTTTCTTCATAGCACTTATTAGCTATTTCTATTTATTTAATCAATTAATTAAAATTTTTAACTAAATTAAAATTATTTTAAATTTAATCAATGTATTAAAATAATAACATTCCTTGTTAAGAGTTTGCTTACATTAAAATTAAATAACCAGAAACAGCTAATAAGTGAAATAAAAAATATTTATTAATGAATATATATACGTTACTTCAAATTTTAAAGAAAGTTCTAGAATTTCTATATTCAATATAAACTAAGAAAATGAGTCTTATTTTATTTTATTATTATTTTTACTCTTACAGGGAATATTTTTCATATTTTCTTTTTTTAGGATTTAAAGTATTCTACCAAAACTTCAATAATGTGTGTCCTGTTTTAGAGTGAACTCCATACTCTTTTGATAACACAACTTGATGAACTTTGGAATTCTTCTCTACGAAAAAATATTTGTGTAATTGATAATATGCTAAAAAGATTGCAATTTTTATTAACTGGAATTTGTTTTCATTCACATGTAAATTCTTTTGCCATTTTTTTGCTGCTGTCACACTAAATATCTATAAATTTATTAATAAAGTATTCCGAAACATGCTTGCTGATGGAGTAAACGATACGATGAGATATACCTTATTTCATCGATGTTTTGCTGACAAGTAGAAAGAACATATTCAAAGATAATAATGTGAAATTATCAATAAACAATCTTTACAATCAGTTCTGAAAAAAATACAGATTAATAACAAACCCATGAAAATATTTATCATATTTGCTGGTGGATACGATGCAATTTTTCCTTTTTTTTTTTGAGATTAGGTCAAAAATTTGGGTGCGTCTTATATGTCAATGTCTGTTAAATTTTTGATTATATTCATTTCTGGAAATTTTTCCTTTATTCGTTGTTATGCAAGTTTTTTCTTTTTCTTGCGGAAGGGAGTGAGGAATATTATAGTTATGTAGAATTCAATGAAAGCGCTGTCATCGACAATTCACAGTTTGTTTAAACTTTCCAATTTTCGGAAATGACTAACAAGTGTGCGAAATTTCTACTGTTCAAATTTATTGGTAAATGGTGACTCAAAAGTGCTGTCAACATTACTATATCGGTGCAGGTGAGCCTTGGACTGTATATTTAGGTTAATGGGTTTTGGAACACTCGTCCATCTTGGTGATGGACGAGTATTCTGTAATTTTGAACCACGGTCAGCGGCTGAGGTCACACTAGAGCTAGCACTCTCCACTCCATATCCAGGCCACACCAGCGGAAGGACTTTGGATCTCACGTATTAACGGGGACACTCCTCCAACCCATGGAGTTCCAGAAACCCAGTGAGGGAGTTGATGTGGTCACCCTCCCTATCACTGCCCGCAACAAATGATGCTTCCCTTTGGTGATCTTAAGGGGAAGTGGCGTGAAACTACTGAGCCTCTGGAGCTTCAACATTACTTTAACACAGTATCCGAGCTATGTGTGATTGCGCATGTTAAAAAACATGTAAACATGGTTGCAAGAAGGCAACGAGAACGTCTCATGTTCCGGTAAATTCATAGCTTTAATAGGTTAGGCGGTTGCAATACAATTCATTCTACGATATTTACAGTTAACAGCCGTTGTACACAGCAAATAACCTCGTAATTTTGAACTACGGTCAAGGAACGAAGTCGACACCTTAGCTAATAATCTTTATTCTTCTCTCTTACAGATTTTAGCGTGGTTATGTTCTCTCAGTGTGAGTCAGTTATAGAACTGACTCACATATTTACTGAGTCAGAGTTATAGAATCTATTACCTTCCAGATGTAGAAATAACCATGGCTCCTTTAGTGTTAGAAAGAGAACAGGTTGTGTTTCCAATATATTCAATAAAAAATTGGCTTGTGTTTAATTTTTAACTAACGCCGTTTGTTGTTTATAAGCGTTCTAAGACATATTTTAAGAACCGTATGAAATTGATTTCTATTAATAAGTTATCTGAGTAAAAGTGAGTTCCACGCAGAAGTTATTATTTTGTGAAAATAGGTGAGTGAGCATCTTAATAACGTGATAAAAAGATGAAATAGAATTATAAGTGATGAAACAGCTAATGCTTTTAAAAATTTTTTACTGTCACGTTTTCGAGAAAAGGAATTAAAATTTTGCCGAGAAATAATAGGTGCAAAATATTTTAGAGGATTAATTAATTTTATTGAAAAAAATATATATACAACATTCATTCTTAGAATTGTAAATTGATCCTCGAAGGGTGTAAAGATGGAATAAAAAAATGTTTGATGACATTATGGATGCCATTTCTCTAATATTTGGTAAGTTTTAAGGGGTTTGGTTTAAAATTGGGGGGGGGCGTACCCTTTGATTTGGCGATAAATATTCGCAATAAAATTTAATTTCTGATAACCCTGATATCATTATATAAATTAAGTTTTTGTGAAGCAGCAGGGTCCATCTTTTTAGTCACATCTTGGCTTCAAATATTTCCAAAAAAACAAGGGGTACATGATTGTAAAGTTTTACCATTTCAAGTTGTTGCTGAACAATAATTACATCATAAATATTTCTCAAAAAAAAAAAAATTAGAAAAATCGATTTTCTTTTCTTTTAACCAACAGACTTTTCCTAAAGTAGTACCATGACCAGTCATCCACTGATAAATTTTCCTGATGATGAAATCAATCCAAATGATGAACAGTGATAAAACCGATCTGGATTATTTTGCTTTTCGGAAACTCTTCAAGGGAATTGATTTAGATCAAGCTAAAAAAATGCAATTTCATCCTTGAAAACCACCTTTTTCAAGTTTTCCAAAAATCTTTATTAACGTTACAAATTATACTTATATTAATGAGAAATATAAACAGAAAATTGAAGCAAAAAAGCTTCTTCTCCAAATTGTAATTTTCAAATGTGGTATTTTAAGGTCAGGTTGTATCATTATGATGCATTCGTCTAATTACCTATTTCTCTGATCAAAACCAGTAATCATTGATAATTACCTTACAGTTTTAAAACACAATTAAGTGACGAAGTAGACATCTGAGTGAATACCTCCCTCTCCATGCCATGTCACATCAGTGACAAGATATTGAATCTTTTAACGTCTAAAGATCTTCGAAGCACAATGGTTTTCGTTTGAGTGAAATATAGTATACGCTATTTTTCAAACCTGTAAACGACACATTTACTTATTAGTCTATTTCAGCTTTTTTCTTATTTAAGTAAGTATATATAAATCTAGCTCGTTGGCAAAGTGTTAGCACTTCATTCTCCCAAGCGAGTTTACAGGTCAACTCATCCTTTCATTCCTTTAGAGGGTCGATAAACTGAGTACAAAACATGCTTGGGAACTAAACACTGGAGATTTTGCGCTAGGCTGACCACCTAACCTGGATATATGCTTTTCACCACAGGTCTTTCTGTCAGGAAAAAAGGTATAAGCACTGTAGGTTTTGACTTACATATGCCATAGGTTTAGTTTCTATGAATAAATCTACTGAAATTCATCACTACTGTTTTGGTTTTTCATAAGTAATTCTTATTTTGTGTATTTTGCGTAATTATTTCATTAAATGAGATGCAGTACACTTATATGGAAATTTCAAAAAGTTTTATAAATGTAATCAACGAATAGTGATTACACGGTGCTTTAGGATATTTTTAAATTTCAGTTAAGAATTTTGTACTTTGTTGTTGTGTTGTTACTAATGACACTTGGACAAGCCAAGCTCGCTATCCCTTGGCTATGCGAATTTAAGTCAATAGGGTGCATCTTTTGTTTAATCAGAGCATCGCGAAGGTGAAAGTACGACTTTGTTCTTCAAATTTTCCGATAGATGGCACCACCAGAGGATCCACTCCCTCAATTTTGTTTTTGATCTGAAGGAAGAGGAAATATTTTGTCTTTTACCTTCTTTAAATGGAATATCTTTCCACTGTGCTACTCTGATGTTCGAAGGGTCTTCTATCCAGATGTCACCCACCTGAAACGAATAAATTTTTGGTGTTAAAATGAAAGCATGGATTACACATTAATGCATAAATTATTCACATTTTCAATATTCAAACCGAAAAAGTTCTATTGATAATTTGTTTTTTATTGATTAAAGCTTTATAACTGAAATGCTTTATGGCAGTGATAATGATTTTTTTCCTATCGCCCATTTTGTACATTTATTGAGAAAGAAAAGTTCTAAATTTTCATCAGTTTCTTAGAAAGTTAATTTAGTGTAATTATTAATATTATAATTTGTATTATCAGGATACTTAAAATAATGTTTTTCTTTCTTTAGTACGCAACTGTATCAAATGATAAATCTTGTAGCAGTTGTCTTTCTCTATAAGATTTATCATTTGATACGGTTGCAGTTTAATTTCAGCATAAGATAATATCTTAACTTTCAATCAAAGAAATTCGAATCGTCAGGTTCATGATGGCAAGTCTACTTGTTTTTTTTTAACACTGTTCCTTCTTATTTTAATTATCTTATTTTATCTTCTGATTTTAAGTTGAGAAATAGTTTTATTCATTCGCAATAAGAACCAAACATTCTTCAATCTTTAAAGTAATTGTTGTTATGGTTCACATTTCTCATACTCTCAGATAATATATAGTAATTAAAATGGTTTACGATAAAAATCCAACCTACTTTTGCTCTTTAAAGTAATGTTTCTCATAATTCTTAAGTGAGGACAGTTAAAGTGTGGCAGAAATCAAACTTACTACTGTTGTTTTCTTGAAGCAAAATTTTTCCTAGTTAAGAGATAGTTTTATTAACATGAAGAAAAAACTAAGCCTAATTTCAACTACAAATCAATTAAAGTGTTTTTTTACGATTTTATTGTTGAGAAAAAGATTACAAGGAACTTAACATGGAAAACATATGTCCAATTATTCAAAAAGAAAAAAAAATACTATATTTCATAAAAGTGTTTACGATTTCTCAAGTATGCCAATATACGAGTTCCAGTAAATTAATCCTCGTGTGCAAAAAATGGTAATAGAGTGACAAACAAATAAGTTTTTAAATTATCTTTTCATGAATAGGTACTGATTTTGAGTATTGTCCCAAGGAAGGAAATCTTTAAAGAAATCTTGCTTCACGCTGCAAGAAAACTGCCTATACAACGAAGGAATAAATGAAAATGTCCATTTTCTACCTGGCAATAATTGAAAATGAAACGATATTGAAGCTGCAATCTTTCTCCTAAAAAAAGCATATGTTTATAGAGTTAATCAGAAACATTTCAAAATGGATAGCAGTTTTGTTCTATTTTCATTTTCTAAACATCATTTGGTTACAAGTGCAAAGATCATAAATAATAGTTTATTGCTCACAATAAATTTGACCCACCTTAAGCACTTGATTTCAAAGCACTGATTAAGGTACAAATATAATGCTGAAGAAAATATGTGAATTCTTTTGGTATTACTAAAATTTAATTTTCCCGTACAGCAGTTTTGGAATTACAAATTGGACGAACGAATTGGAATTACAAATTATTTTTGTACTGAGAAAAATCATTTTTCATGCCGACGGCATTGTTATTATGTAATCAATATTTTAAGAAAATTTAGGATGTTTAAATGAAAGGTATATAAGAAAGGAACATAATGATATATATATATATATATATATATATATATATATATATATATATATATATATATATATATATATATATATATTATTAACGAGGATAAAAAAAGACATTGAGCAAATAAGAAAATAGTGAAAAATAACGATAATTATATGAAAAGAAATAAACATGAAGTAATTATTTCAATACACAATGTTATAATATAATGAGAATGTTGAGAAAATTGTTTAGGAGAACTTTTCAATGAAAACTTTTGGATGACCATATTTTTGTGTTATTAATAGTTTTATTATATCAAAATCTTTAATTAAAAACGGATTTTCTGTATTTTAGAAATACGGATAAATTAGTTACATTAAAAATAGTGAAATAGTTACGGATAAAATAGTTATATTTTTATGTTTTAAGTGATTTATAAGAATTAATGATATCATAATGGAATCAAAAAATTATTAATTATAAAATTTTTTAAACCAAACCGTTTTGGCATGCAGTGCTATTCTGTTATAAAAGAACAGATAATTCCATTATCAGTTCTTTTATAATAAATTATTATAAATATTAAATAAAGAAAAGTTTTTTACCGTGTCTGGTCCCAATGGTTTTAATTGGCTGTCCATTGGTAGAATTCGAAATCTCACTGAAAATGAAAGAAAATAAATGTCAATAAATTAACAATCAGACAAAAATTCAAGGATTCAATTGTTAAGAATTTTAATGACAAATAGTTAAAAAATTGTCTCACTTCTATTAACATTTGTCATGTTAGAATAAATGAAATAGCAAATATATAGCGCAGGTTTTACCTTATGATCAGATTTCATTTATAAGATGTAATCTTCAAAAAAAAATATTTAAAAATTTTGACTGATAATCAAATCTGATTGTCAATCAGGATTTCAAAGTATTTCATTAATGTTCGAATTCATTGCTGTGCTCGAATATGAATCCTTTTTAACAATTACTCAAGGAATATCATAGCTGAGGAAAAGAAGACAATAATAAAAATAAATGGTTCAAATCACAAAACAACAATAGAAATAATTACATAATTTTAATATTTTTTTATCATATTATTCTTTTTTTAGTGAAGAAAAATATCAAGAACTTTATATCTGAACTTCTCTCCTATAATGATCATTTTTGTATTTCATAGTAAAAGATTTGCAATACATATTAAATGGCTAAAAACATTTTTAAGATAAATGAATATAGCTTTATATACATTAAAGGTGCAAAAGACTCCCACAATTTAAACTCAATTTACAATATAATAATCAAAAACAATTCTTACCAAACTTATTGTTTACTGTTGGAAAAATATCGAAAAGAAATACCTCCTTCTTTTAGGACTAGAGAAACAATCTTTAAACTTTACAATGAAGGATTCATAATATAAAATCATTCAAAAGTACCAAAACATTGAAAAAGGAAATTTAGATCTAACTTTATATACATAGTAATGGTATCATGAATTCTTAAATGAAACTCAATTTGCAATATATTTGAAATCTTATAGAAACCTAAAAAAGACAAATGAAGTTTCCAGTGATAAATTGGGTTCGGTGTAGAAGCGGTTTGGCAAAAATTTGGGATAAAATTTAATTTCTGGTAACCCTGATATTTTTAGTTATTTACCTAACGTTGTTTTAGGGTTGCCATTTTGTTATTCACATTTTAGCGCCTATTTTGGAGTTAAAAAACTCCAAAAAATCAAGGAGTACCCGTAACAAAACTTTTATCTATAAACTTTTCATCTATTAATATAACAATAAAGCAGCACAATGTGATGAAAATGGAAACTGTTTTCAAAATTTGCCAATTGAGCAGAATCATTTGCTTTATTTTCCCTCGAACGAAGCTTTATTTACGCGTGAGGTCTAAGTAAACTGGAATCTATTGTTTAAAATGTATTCTGAACATCCAGTTCAAGATGGTAGTTAAATCTATAGCTGTTGAACTAAATGTCAAAATGTTAACATTCAGCTACCAGTTCAATACAAGTTGGATAGGAGTAAATTTTTAATTTTTCAGACG